>FTPT01000242.1:0-163047 GCA_900156845.1 Coprinopsis strossmayeri | reverse complement strand
AATTATCGTTATGTTTTATGACAATCTTGGCTTCCAGCAGCTCAGACTCCAGGATGCTGAGAGGACCAGATGTGAGGAGGAAGTGAGCCTTGATTGAGCGTAGAGCCTTGATGAGGTCAAACTGGACATCCTTTTGTCCCTCGTCGACGCCATCTAAGATATAGAAACTCAGCTTGAACATTGTCAGAAACTTCGCCAGAAGATCGACAAGTTCTTTCTGCATCGGCTTTGTTTTCTCATTCTCATGTCATCGATACAGCGGCTCGATGAACTGGACTAGGGATGGGTGGCGTCTCAATTGCTGTCCGACCAATCCAGTCAGGATCTGCTCCACTGAGATCTCCTCGGTGTGACGGGAGTAAGCATAGGCCAACGACATTTCCCTGGGACCGAGCTCTCCTGCATGTGTTTCGAGATAGTCAATGACAGTGGATGCAACAACTGTTTTCCCAGCACCAGCTGCAGGGAGGATTAGAGTCATGCATGCATACCAACAATGCAGTCTCCTTACACATTCCAATTCCCCATAAAATGCCTCCTGCACTCTTAAGCCATTCCTGAAAGTATTGGCCTTCAAGCAACCACAACCCAGTACCAGGAGCCCGTTTCTCAAGTGTTTCAATGTGTGTGCTTCAGAAGTTTACGTCTGGCGCTAACCAATCCAGTATTTTGGAGAGAAGTCCATCTGGACAATCAGCAAATGAGTAAACGATGGGAAGTTAGATGTAGAAAACTTGCCATCAGGTGGTGGTTGTGCATTGATGTGGATATCTCTCCCTATGAAATTGAATGCCCCACCACTGATTTGTATGTTTCTTGCACCTTGAAACATAGAGGCTCTCCCAGTAGTGACGCTGACTTCAAAGCAGATGGATTAGCGAAGGCATCTGCGCAGAAAGAGGGGAAACAATGAACCTTCTGTCCTCGACGAGTTCTGGAGCTCCTGTTGTAAAGGTTCAGCGCCTACCGGTGAGGCATCCTACACCCCCATTTGGTGTCAGCTCAATGTTGAGCATGCAACGGACACTCACAACTTTCGAAGGAATCAATCCCTTGTTATGCAGGGAGCTTGGCATCTGAGGAATGGGAGGATAGCGAAATCGATGGTGATGGTTTAAGAATCAAGATAAGAAGCTGCTGTCTTCTCGTGTGAATGAGAGAAGCGTTTTGCACAGCACCGGATCGTCAAATATAGATGTGGCTGGTTGCGGCCCGTCTGGGCGCTTAGTATCTAGTGGTAAATGGAGCGATGACGGTCCAGGAATTTATACCTTCCCATGTGTTCCATCTGTCCAAATCCGGCTAAGTGCATTGTTGCACCATGATTTCCCGTAAATGAGTAGTGAAGTACCAGGGAAAGGTCGTAGACCATGAGGGTTGGTGCCACTCAGCACGGATGCGGACACGATATCGATATCATCATGTTAAATGGATTCTAGGCTAGGTGGAATCTTTTAATCTGCAGAGGTCGGAATGCAATGTGGCAGACACTCCGAGAAGGTGCTCTAATAGTGGGGCATCAACCCGCATTCAAGATTTCGGGGCCTCAGACGCACCACAGTCCGGCAGTGCTTGATACTTAAGCAGTGAGCACGCAGAGTACTTGCCGCTGAATACTATACCATTCACATTTCTTGCCTGCTTATACTCGTCCCACATTGTACTGTAGCTCATTAGATAGGAAACGGCCCAACGAAATTGAAAGCATCTACTCAACCACCACTTTCCTACCATTCGAATCATCATCGTGCTCAAAAGGGGCGATATAGTACGAACCTGTATCGTTCATTGCCTATGGCATTTTCCAAAGAAAAGAGTGATTTGAAATTTTTCAAATTCCTAGCATGAAAGAAAAGGTGAGAGCTCGTTCATCGGACCCTTCCTTGACCTCTTCGGATGTCTCATGTAGGCTCGACGCCATCTGGCGTCAAACGTTTTTAACTTTTCATCCTTGGCTTTAGCTCATACACCCAACCAGTAACCATAACGTCCAGCAGAAATTCTCCTCTCCTCTAGAATGACCATTCAAATGGGTTGGATCAATGACCTTCTAGTCAAAAGACTGGAAGTGTAGAATTCAATGGGAGGCAGAAGGGTGTTGTCTGGCCGGGGACACGGGGGAATGCTGTATTCATGATGGCTATGTGAAGAGCCTAGAGACGAACAAGATCCTCTATAAGCATAAAACATTTCCGTTCAGCCAGGGATTTCGAGAGCATTTCCTATTGTAAACCCGTGTCAACCAACCTTCAACTTTGACAAACCCATTTCGACTTCAGCTGAAACTATTAACGGTTTCTAAATTGCCTTTACAACATTAAATCTCGACCCTCCGGCTTTTAAACCCCACGAACAAGCTCAAATTGATTTAACGCCCGAGAGTAGTAGACGGCGCTAACTGAGGGCTCGCATCGAGCATTACGTCATCGATTTGGACCGCGCCGAGTCGTCCGATCCGTATCCCTCGTGTCCGAAAGCCCTCTCTTCTGGCAGACACAATCCGTTAGCAATGTGTCCTGGCGGCACCCATTCGTATTGGATTCCTTCTCCCCTTGCGAAGAGCATACATACTCAAGAGTCGCAGGAAGTTAAAGGGTCGAGTCTCATCAGGGACTCACCAACAAATCATTCGGCTATAAGCTTTGCCAGCCACCAGCACGTCAGCCTTCTGATACTCGACCAGCAACTGTTGCAGCCGACGGGACCAAGGTCAATCTATTTCCAACCATCGGGCCAAGGCTTCACAACTGATGCAGCCCTCAAGGTCCACCGATACCATCTCCTGTGCCACCATCATCTTGCTATCAGGCAAGCAACCTCTCCATCCAAGCCACCCTCTCGCCGTGCCCCTCAGCAAATCACATAAACATGATGCAACTGGCAAGTGCCAGTCAACCGCTCTCGAACGCTCCACGATCTCGGCTCCAGAATTTCAGAATTAATGGGACCCCATTGATTGCTCAGCATACTCTATACACCCTTTCACGATCCATCGTCACACATCGTGTGCGCCCCTAAACCGCGTCGCTCCGCATCCCACAATAGGAGCAAGGTCGCTGGCACCCAATTATAACTCGCCGGTTTCCAATTTGCTAGCACGACGAAACGTTCAAGGGTCAGTCCTCCATTTAATCGTTTTCGACCCTCTGATAACATCTCTTCCAAAGGCTTGCCCTGCCACTTTCTTTAGCATGGTAAATCTGGCAAACGATAACGATGCCCGCTGTGAATGGAGCATGCCCAGAATATTACCTTTACGCCCTTTGCAAGACGACACGGTGGACTCGAGCGAGAACCTGAATTTGAAGTCGGAGACTGTCGCAGCTCACTGTTCAAAGTTTGATCCCCTTCAAAAGCTGCGTTTCCACGAAACTCGAACGAACGAATCCCAGAGTGTGCTACCTCGTCCCCTTACCCTCCTGATAGTCCATCCAACTGGCCCCTACGTGTATCGACGACATACTATCAGACCCTCTCGCTGCTTTTTGGCCTCACGGAATGACAGGAAGAGCCAATCAAGGCTACCAACGATAGACCGACCGCAAGGATCAACTGACGCGACTCTGCAGGCCAAAACTTCAATACACACTCCATACCTCCCCTCGCTTGTCCGGTTAAACCACGGATCCCGGCGACGAATCATCCGTCACACCGACATTTCGATTCCCCTGTGCCATGGGTGCTAGGCTGAAGCGTTAGTGTTCTTGGGAACACAAAGTAAGCTGCCTATCGATGCCCCATTTTCGCTCGCCAATCCCCCGGACTATGCATACCTGCTCAATGTTCAACGCTTAATCGATCCTGGCGGAGAAATTTACCTCCAGTAGATCAAGCAACCCCTCTATGTTCTCTTCATCCAACAAACAACCCCTCCGTCCCATCGTCCAGCGCTGATCGTGATTGTCCCTCGGCGAACTTTCGAATCACGACACATTCAAAGGTTTAGATCTCAGGCTTTTGGAGCAGCTGGTGAGTAAGGACGTCTACTTCGTAATCTCTCGCGCTCATCCCAGTCCACTCAGCACTATTCGTGATGCCCCTCCGTTCGCCCCAGATCAAGCAACCTCTCCATGCTCTCTATCCAACGAACGGCCTCTCTGTCCCAACGTTCAGTACCGATCACGACTATCCCCGTCTCTCCGCTCGCCCCATCTACCTCTTATCATCCAGAACCGTTATCTCGCCACTTGCCTTGCGCAAAAACCCGGCTATCTTCGACACGAATGGGATGCAGTCCATTCGAACCCACGCCATCCTATCACTAAACGTTTTATGTGTCGAGCTTTCACCCTGGTCAACAATGCATGCTGTGTGAACCTGCTTGGTCTCTCCACCCGATCCGTTCAACACAAGACAGCCGAGGACAAATGGACTGACAACGCCTGCAAGATTGGAAAGAGACCAGACTAACACCATCCGCTGTTTGATACGCCGATGTCTGCTTTTGCGCCTGCCTCCCCTCCGACCCGAAACTCGAATGAACACATCCAAGCGGGCCTTATGTTGTGTCGCCGATGTCAGCGTCCTCTCTTTTGATTCGTTCCACGGTTGTCCTGCATTGCTCATGATCCTCGACGAAGATTGAGTGAAAATGGAGGTCAGGACAGGATCAGAGTCTCTGGGTGTGCTTGGAATCAACACAGCCTGCTCTCGTTAGGCGTTGCCGTCGCAAAGGAGGTAGCATATATTGCTTTCAATTTCGAAAGCGAGAGTCCTGGACATCGAAGGACGTATTGTCGTCTTCTCTTCAGCTCTGAAGAAGCTCTTCCGGCATCTTGGCTTCCTTTAGGTATGCAATTCAACCAACCCCCCTTCGAGTTTTGTACCTTCGAAACCCATGCTCTTTGACCCCATCCCGCAAGCGATGAACCAGGCACAGAGTATATACAATCTTTATATCTTCTTTGCCTGGCTCAACACCAAGTTCTATATCCAGACTGTATTGGTAATTAAAACCCTTCCCGATCCTTGATTTCGAGGGTATGATCCGAATGTATTAGGGCGTTGAAGTTTATCCTGAGCTGGCAAATGTAATACATATAGTACCTATCTGTCAACTCAGATTGTACAGGTTAACATCATCGATACGAGCACCTTGAATATGCTAATCAGGAAGGTCCTAGCTGTAATATATAATATGAGACGTATTTGTTCCTTCAGTAAAAAATCAAGAGAGATGGAAAGGGAGAGGAATGGGATCAAATTGAAATCAAGGTTCGGTGGATTGGCTTTGCTTGACCAAAGCTTGACGGATACATTGAGCAACAGCAGTATGGTCCGGGCTTACCACTCTTTCTGCTAAGATCAACGCCGTATCGCCATATGTGTCGGCAAGTTCAAGCTGAATTCCAGGGAACCGGAGCAGTTGCTCGACAACGGCCAAGTGTCCACCTACCGAGGCCTGCGCCAACGCCGTGGTGCCATATCCGTCTATCGCATTCACATTGACCCCAGTGCATTGGAGGAGTTGCTCAACAATGTCCGATTTTCCATACCTTGAGGCAGACATCAACGCTGTATCACCCTGCATATCTGCCAGATTCACGTCGATTCGAGGGTGTTGAAGTAGCTGCCCAACAATGTTGTCATTTACCGATGAGCATATCAATGCTGTACGGCCAGCCTCATCTGTCGCATTTACGTCGATTCCAGGGTATTGAAGCAGTTGTCCAACAATATCCCCGTAGCCCCACTGACACGCGGTTATTAATGCTGTGGTTCGGTTTGTACCCCAAGAATGGAAGGTCTGCCCAGGTTTGTTGACTTCAATCCCAGGAAAGGCAAGGAGGTGCCGGACTACGTTTATATGGCCTCTTTCTGCGGCAACAACCAGCGCTGTATAACCATTCTTCGCCTCCAGATTGACCTGGATGGTAGGAAGTTGGAGCAGCCACTGAACAATAGATTCATTTCCATAGAATGATGCGAATATCAATGCTGTGTATCCGTTCTGGTCTGTGTTGTTAATCGGAATATCGGATGACCTTAGCAATTGCTCAAGGCGATCTAGACAACCCTGCTTTGATGCTTGCATGAATTCTGCCCATGCACATCGGGGTGAGTCAAGATGGATTGGTGGGTTATACTCCAGCAACAATTCTACCACATCAGCATGGCCATGGATGGTAGCAATCATTAGCGGTGTAACCCCCCTGTTATCTGCAATATCAACGTCGATACTTTCATGTTGAAGCAGCAGATTCACGATATCTATGTGGCCCTTCCGAGCCGCATGGATCAATGCTGTTTCCCCACGTATGTCTTTTGCATTGACTTTAATGTCGGGGAACTTGAGTAAGCGCCCAACAACATCCGCATAACCATTCCATGCTGCCAGCAAAAGTGGCGTAGCGCCTTCCCTGGGTTCTGCAGCATTGACGTCAATCCCCCGTAGATTTAAGAGAACCATGACGCAATTTGTCGACGATATCAATGGTGAGAAAGCCAGTGCCAGTAGCAATGGTGTCGACTCAGAATCCAATGCCGGTAAATTGGGATCAGGGATGTTGCTCAAAGTGTGAAGAAGATCAAAAGACGAAGCAACATGTATGCCGGCGCCACGGACCAAGCCATGGTACAACCAATCCCCCTTGAAAACATCTAGGCGTAGTGGGAATGCCTGACATCTAGTAAGGAATTGAGGAATGCACTGAGAGTCTGGGGATAGGATATCGCATTTGCGAGCATGGGAATGCCAGTAGTCATATGCATAATGCAGGAAAGGTTCATCGTTGAACGTTGTGCCTAGCTCGCGCTCGTCCGTAATCCCTGATTCGTGAAAGTTGCACGAAATCAGGCGTGAGATGCATGTTGATGTAAGGAATGCGTGGGGAGAGGGAAAATCTTTGAGGAGAATCCGATGCAGCGCATCTTTGGCGGTGAAATCTGAAACGCAAGCATTAAAGCAAGTAGAGGACCGATGAATACCCGACCTACGAATCAGACGGACAATCCTCTCAGTCGGACTCCACCCATCACTTTGAGCCTCCACATAGATCAGGCCACAGCATACTGCCAGAAATATGGCTTCACTGACAATGCGACCAGGGCTGAAAGTATGTGTTTCGAGGTCGGCGGCCGCAGCATACTGCAGCTCCTCAACTGATAATGGTCTTTCTGCATGGACAACTAGTGCAAGGATGCGTTTGGCGAAGGTGACGCGATTTGACGGCTGCTTCTCGATCCGGGCAATGGTGACGTTGTACATGCCATCGAGCCCAGCGGGCAATTCATCCAGTTTTGATCGAATCTCGTCTTCATTCACGCACTCCTGGAGAGCTTTTAATTGGAGAGCAGCATGCAGGAACCTGTCAACGACAGATTCATGAATACCGCAAAATGCAGCAGGAAACCTCCACTCACATTCCCGCGGACTTTTCAAGGATCTTCGCAATGACCTCTTGTTTGAAGGCCTCATCCACCAGCAAGAGGGGAAACTCGGGATTATCCTCAATAATCTCCGAGATTAATAGAATGATGTCGTCGTCGTGGGCAACAACAGGAAAGATCTGGGCCTCTGGAAGGCGAGACTTCAGGTTGTCGAGAGGACGGGAAGTGAGAAAGAAGTGGGCGTTGATCGAGCGCAGAGCCTTGACGAGGTCGAATTGAACGTCTTTCCGTGCCTCGTCGACCCCATCCAGGATGTAAAAACTCAACTTGAAAACTGTCGCAAATTTCACAAGCAAGTCCACCAGTTCATCGCGCGTTGGATTTGTCTTCCCATCGTCATGCTGTCGATATAATGGCTCAACGAACTGGATTAATGATGGGAAGCGTTTCAGCTGCTGTTCAGACAATCCAGTCAAAATCTCCTCCACAGGGACCTCCTCGGTGTAACGGGAATACGCATAGGCCAATGATATCTCCCCCGGGTCAAGCTCTTTTGCATGTGTTTTGAGATAATCAACAACAATGGATGCGATGACGGTTTTCCCGGAGCCAGCTGCAAGGAGCATTAGAGACCATTAGAACAGATAGACTGTTCAGAGGATACTCACGCATGCCAACTCCCCATAGAATCCCTTCCTTCCCGTTCAACCATTGTTGAAAAATTTCGCCTTCTAGCAGCCACTTCCCGGTGTCGGGAGTCCGCTTCTTGAACGTTTCGATCTGTATGCTTTTGAAATTTGTGCTAGGCGCTAACCAATCCTGTATTTTCGAAAGTAGATTGTCTAGGCGAACGGGTGTATCAGTAAACAATTCAAAATTGGATACAGAAACTCACTATCAGGCGGTGCTGCAGCATAGTGGTGATTGACGGTGTGATTGATGATCTCCGCAACGTTGAAGGTCCCTCCGTTGATCTGTGTATCCCTGGCACCATGAAAAGCAACGGGTCCTCTACTACTGATGTTGCTTTCGGGAGCGGACGATGTCGCCAGCTCCTGCTGTAAAGGTTCGGCGACTACCAAGGCATTCTGCACACCACACCCAGTGTCAGCACAGCATCGAACACGCAACTGACTTTCATTAACACTCACCACTTTTGAATGAAACAGTCCCATTTCACGCAAGGTGCGTAGTAGTATGCGATAAGGATTTGGAAGGTGGCATAGTCAATGGTGATGGTTCAAGATAAGAAAGAAAGATGTCACTTCGTGTGACTGAAGGAATGACTGGCACAGCTTTGCCTGATTGCGGCCCGTCTGAGATCTGAGCGCTTATTGCTAAATGGAGGGGTGGTATGCGGTCTGAGGATTCGTTATACATATCCCTTCCCAGAGAGAAATACAAGCACTGTTGGACTCAACAGCTCGGATGTAAGAGCATAAGGCGAGTGCATAGTAGGTGAATGCAGCGGGATACAACCATTAAATAGTCCTATTTAACTGATGGAGGAAGAGCCACCAATACGACTGGTTGGGACTTGGCTGGGTGTTGATAGATAAAAATAAAAAAGCGACATCTATGTACCATCCAGATTGTCATTCTTCTTGAATGCTTTGTGTCCCACCTGTGTACTTGTGCAAGTAGAGAGTATGAGGATGTCTGAGTAACAGGCGCTAAAAATCTGAAGCAAGGGATGGACTCGGAGGGACAACCTGAGACCGAATTGTGATGATCGATGGCATCAGCCAGCATCAAGCAATCCATTTCATTTCGCTTATGTACCTCCTTCAACTCCTCCAGCTTCTAGTCTTCTTACCCATTCGTGACTAGGTAACGCTTCTAGAACACGCCTATCAGTAAATTCGCGAAGGACGCCGCCTGAATGGACTTGGATTGGACGACAGCAACTCGCAGCAGGCCTGGCATTCCCTTTCTACCGTGACCCTCCTTGCTGCGCAACAACCCCATCGATGACCGGGCACCACGAGGGGCAAGATCACGGATTATGTTCAAGCCGACGGTACATAAAGGAGCAACATCACGATAGAGCGAAAAGAGTCATCAGGACCCGTCAACGTCAGAGCATCAACGCAGGAGAGGACTTACGAGTTCACTTATCTTCGTTTGAAATGGATGTCTGACCTTTTGTGCCTCTCATAAGCTCGCCTCTACCCCAATGTCTTCAACTTCAAACTCCTACGCTCAATCGCCATCAACATTTGTGTTTCCACGAATGGATAATCCAAGAGCCTGCTGCATGATCACAAGAGACCGAGCGCGACTATCACTCATTCGACCCATTGATGCGATGGCTGGCAATTCTTCAGGCCTAAACTTCGAAACATACCCTCACCTATCTAGGTTTTGGTTTAACTGCGCATACCGACATGTGTCGACAACATCTGTCGCAATGGCCTTTCGAATCCCCTGTGGCATGGGCGTTAGTATGAAGCGTTAGTGTTCTCGAGAACACACCAACCGACAACCCATTTCATTCGCCAGTCCACCTTCTACACATACCTGCTCAACATTCGATATTGAATGCGTAATCGATACTGGCTGAGGACAAGTCGGACAATGTGCATCACCATACTAGTAGTCTCCCCTTGGCGAGCTTTCGAACCACTAAGCATTGTCAGGTAAGCAAGTACGTCTACTTGATAATAATATCTTGTGTTCAACCCAGAGCAGTAGATTTACCCCAGTCAACTCAGCACCAGCGAGTATAACTAAATGATATTTGGTACGCCCCTTCGTGTGCCCCAGCATATCAAGCAATCCCGCCATGCTCTCGCTATCCAACAAACGGCTTCTCCACCTCAATTCTTTCTGGCCCCTCTCTCCTTCTACGCCAAAAACAACTGTGATTTAGTCAACAGGCCCATCGGCGTCTCGTCTCAACCGGGGTCCGACAACTCGCAGCCTTCGCGCTCCGACAACAATAATCGATCGTTCTGCCAGGATTTTTCAGCCTTCCAGTATGACCAACAGGGTTTTTTGAAATAGCTCGACAATGCACATCTCTGTCACCGTCAACAGAACCGAAGTTAATCTCCCGGCGATATTTTTAGCCATCGAATGTCTCACAACCCAGATCTATGCAGTTTCATTCCAATCAATAAAGCTCTCTCGTACCGTTGGTATTTCGACTAGCACTTGTGCCCTAGCAAATCTCGGAAACCTTCATATCTGTGGCCGGTCACTCTCCCAGAGAGATTTTCAACTATCGGATGCTTAAAAATAAATCTCAGCTCTCAAGGCCTCGCAGCTGCCGCAAGCCTCGTCCTTCAGTCACTCTTTTGGTCCACCAATACCCTTCCTATCAGGCAAACTACATCTCCCACCCTCTCGACGTGCCCCTCAGCAATCGCGCAAATTCCCCTGTGCTCGCTCCGGCAAATCAAGCAGTCCCACCATGTTCTCGCTATCCAAAAAACAGCCTCGCTATCCCAACGTCCACCTCTGATCATGACTATCCTCGTGTCTCTCTGCCCACGCCATCTGTTTCTTACCATCCAGTACCATCCTTGCACCACTCGCCTCGCACGAAAACCCGTAATTTATCATGATTCCTTCATCACGGTTTACTCAAAGCCACGCCATCCCATCGCTCTCCCTCGCGAATAGGATTACGGTCCATTCACAGCCAGGCCCTCTTGTCTCGCGGCACATGTTATATGCGTCGAGCTCTCACCCAGGCCAACGATGTGCGATGTACGAATACGTGCCTGCTTGGGATCCCTATCCAATTTGTGCAAGACAAGACAACCAAGGACGAGTGGATTGCCAACACTTGCGAGAATGGGAAGAGAGAGAACCAATCCCATTCCGTGTTCGAACTTGAATGAACGCTTCCAGGCGGGCCTGACGTTGCGCCTGCCGATACCAAATGTCTTCTTTGTTGATTCGGGCAATGAGTGTCCCGCATTGCTCATCATCCTTGATGAAGATTGAACAAAAACAGGTCAGGACAGAACCAGAGTCCCCAGTCATGCTCGGAATCAATATACACATGTAGCCTGCTCTCGTTAGGCATCATTGTCACCCAGTTTTACGTAGAAGGAGGTGGAACATTGCTTCCGATTTCGAAAAGGAGAGTCCTAGACACATCGACGGACATGTATATTCTCTTCTTTTCAGCTCCGAAGATGCTCTTCCAACATCTCGGCTTTCCTTATGGCTGCAATTCAACCCACCCCCTCCGAATTTCCTATCCTTCTTCGACTCCGTCCCAGAGTATAGTTCCGCAGGCACAGAGCATTTACAATCTTTCCTTGCTCAACATTAAGTTTTGTACTAAAACTCCATCAATACTATTAGAACCATTCCTGAACCTCATTGGTATATTCTGTCCTAGGGAGTTAAAGTTGATTCTACCCATTACAATCTGGCAAACCGTTAAACCTAATACAGCGAGAGATGGAAAGGATCTTGGATAGAATCAAAATCAAAGTTCAGTGGGTTGGCGTTGCTTGACCAAAGCCTCACGGATAAGTCGCACGATAGTGGGATCATGGCTGACTTCTGCTAGACTCAACGCTGTATACCCGCCTGGGCTAGCCAGTTCAATCTGAATTCCGGGGAACTGGAGCAGTTCCTCGACAACCGCCAAGTATCCAGCTCCCGAAGCCGACATCAACGCCGTCCAGCCGTTTGTATCTGTCGCATTCACGTCGATTCCAGGGTGTTGAAGGAGTCGCTTGACAACATCCAATGTCCCATAGCTCGATGCTGACATCAACGGTGTTCTGCCATACATATCTGTTGCATTCACGTTGATTCCAGAGTGTTGAAGCAGTTGTTCGACAATGTCCGCAGAGCCATCCTCAGACGCAAGTATCAATGCTGTACTTTGGTTTGGATACCAAGGACGGAAAGGCTGCCCAGGTTTGTTGACTTCGATCCCAGAAGACGCGAGGAGGTGTCGGACTATGTTTGAATACCCTCTATCTGCTGCAACAACCAATGCTGTATGACCATTCTTCGCCTCTAGATTGACTTGGATGGTAGGAAGCTGCAGCAGCCGCTGAATGACAGATTCATTCCCGTAGAAGGACGCAAGTATCAACGCCGTGTACCCGTTCTGGTCGGTGTCGTTAATCGGAACATCGGATGACTCTAGCAACTGCTCAAGGCGGTCCAGACGACCTTGCCTTGATGCTTGCATGAATTCTGCCCATGCGTGTCGGCGTGAGTCAAGATGGGTTGGTGGGGTATATGCCAGCAACAATTGTACCACATCGGTGTGATATTTCATGTGGGCGAGCATTGGTGGTGTAAGCCCCTGGTCATCTGCAATATCCATGTCGATCCTTTCATGTTGAAGGAGCAGGTTCACAACATCTCGGTGGCCATTCCGAGCCGCATACATCAATGCTGTTTCACCGTGCTTGTCTCTTGCATTGACTTTAATGTCGGGGAACTCGAGTAAGCGTCCAACAACATCCGGATAACCATGCTGTGATGCGAGGATGAGTGGTGTGAAGCCGTACCTGGGCTCAGCAGCATTGACGTCGATCCCGGGTAGATCTAAGAGGATCATGGCGCTACGTGTGGATGATGACATCGATCGTAACGCAGAGAAGCGCAGTGCTACGAGCAATGGTGTCCATCCATGACCCAGTGAGAGTAAGTTGGGATCAGGGATGTTGCTCGAAGTGTGAAGGAAACCGAAAGCCGCAGCGACATGGATGCCAGTACCACGAACCAGCGCTCCGTCGTAGAACCCTGACATCCAGTGAAGGTCCAAGTCTAGTGGGAATGACTGGCATCCTTCAAGGAATTGAAAAATTGCCGGCAACTGGGGATCGCATTGGCAAGCATGGGAATGGCAGTGGTCGTATGCATATCGAAGAAAAGGGTTGTTATTGAAGGCCGCAGTAAGTTGGTTGCTATCCTTGATGTCTGACTCCTGAAAATTGCACGAAATCAGACGCGATATGCATGTTGATGTAAGGAAAGCATGGGGAGAGGGAAAATCTTTGAGAAGAATCTGGTGCAGCGCATCTTTGGCAGTGAAATCTGAGATGTCAAGCATTTGAAACACATAGAGGAGGTAGTGAATACTGGGCTTACGGATAAGGCGAACAGTCCTTTTGGTCATCCACAACCCATCGTTTTGATTCTCCACATAGATCAGGCCGCAGCATACTGCGAGAAGTATGGCTTCACTGACAATGCGACCAGGGCTGAACCTGTGCGTTTCGAGGTCTGCAGCCGCAGCATACTGCAGCTCCTCAACTGATAACGGTCTCTCTGCGTGGACGACTAGTGCAAGGATACGTTTGGCGAGGACAACACGATTCGACGGCTGCTTCTCAATCCGGGAAATCGTGATGTCGTACATGCCATCGAGCCCCGCGGGTAATTCATCGAGTTTTGACCGAATCTCATCTTCGTTGACGCACTCCTCGAGAGCCTTAAGCTGAAGACTTGCATGTAGGAACCTGCACCACCGCATTCAGTACTAGAGCGAAACACTGCAGCAAGACTCGACTCACATTCCAGCAGATTTCTCGAGGATCTTTGCAATTACTTCTTGCTTGAAAGTCTCATCTGCGAGCAAGAGTCGAAACTCGGGGTTGTCCTTGATGACCTTGGCAACCAACAGGATAATGTCCTTGTCATGGGCAGTAATACGGAAGATCTTGGCTTCCGGCAGCTCAGACTCCAGGCTGTCGAGAGGACGGGATGTGAGGAAGAAGTGGGCCTTGATCGAGCGCAGAGCCTTGACGAGGTCAAACTGAACATCCTTTCGTGCCTCATCGACGCCATCTAAGATATAGAAACTCAACTTGAACATTTTCAGAAACTTTGCCAGAAGGTCCACAAGTTCTTTCTGCGTAGGCTTTGTTTTCCCATTCTCATGTCGTCGATACAGCGGCTCGATGAACTGGACTAGGGATGGGTGGCGTCTCAATTGCTGTCCGGCTAATCCGGTCAAGATCTGCTCCACCGAGATCTCCTCGGTGTACCGGGAGAAAGCATAGGCCAACGACATTTCCCCGGGATCGAGTTCTTCTACCCGTGTTTCGAGATAGTCGATGACAATAGATGCAACTATCGTCTTCCCAGCACCAGCTATATAGGTCATCAGAAGGGTTCAACACGGATCGACCAGACGTACGCATTCCTATCCCCCACAGGATGCCACCCTTGCCGTCAAGCCATTCCTGAAAGTCTGTACCCTCCAGCAACCACCTCCCGGTATCAGGCGTCCGCTTCTTAAACGTCTCTATCTGTATACTTTGAAAGTTTACGTCCGGTGCTAACCAGTCCTGTATCTGTGGAATGAGATTACCTAGGTAAACGGGGGTATCAGTTAGCGATTCAAAGTTGGGTACAGAAAACACACCATCGGGCGGCGCTGCAGCATGGAAGTGATTGATGGTGTGATGTATGTTCTCCGCGACATTGAAGGTCCCTCCGTGGATCTGCGTGTCCCTGGCGCCATGAAAAGCAACGGGTCCGGTGCCATTGACGTTGCCTTTGGGAGCGGACGATGTTGTCTCCCTCCGCCGCTCCTGCTGTCAAGGTTCAGCCTAATATCGAACATCTGACGGCCTTGCACTCACCACTTTTGAATGAAACAGTCCCATTTTACTACGCAAGGCACATAGCAGTACGCGACAAGGATCGGAAGGGTGATGGTGATTCGTTCAAGAAAGGTGTCGCTTCGTGTGAATGAATGAATGACTTGCACAGCATAAGGCCTCTAATTATAGCTTCGCCTGATTGCGGCCCGCCTGAGCGCTGAGCGCTTATCGGTGGCGCTCGCATCAATGACGACCTCATCAATCATCGCTTGGCGTCGCGGTCCGCATCGTCCGATGGTGGGCGTGGCGGTGGTTTGGCTGTCGTCTTCTTTATGAGCACTCTCGTTGAATTGCAGCTGGATTCGAGTGTTCTGGGGATTCCAGTGGCTTTATCCTAGCGCTGAATAGGTGCTGAGCGTGGCTGCTCGTTCTCTCTCTATTCTGATGGCTCTCATTGCGCTCAGAAACAACCGTGGTCTCCGATAATTCCCAGCGCTCTCTTCGATGACGACGACAATCTGTCTACTCAATGTAGTTTGCTCTTATCTTGTCAGGACTCCGCAATCCTTCCTCAGTTTACCAGCTTGCCTTCCAATACTCGACCAGCACCTGCTAGAAGCCGCCAACGGAACCTAGGTCAATCTCGCCTTACAACCGAGAGTCAATGCAACAACCTCTGTCCCTTTCAACATGCCCTTCAACAACCCAGGCAACCACTGTCCCAGCCACTATTTTGACATTTTGACGTGCCCCCCGGTAATCAACACAAGCAAGACCAGTTAACCGTCTCGGTGCTCTTCGGCCTGGCGAATTTACTGGAAGAGCGAATCAAGGCGACCAACGATAGACCGATCGCGCACGTCATTGACTCTGCTTCACCCCGCCTGCCTGACTGGTCAAAACCGCGGATCCTGGCGACGACACAAGTCACAACGGCTGTGGCATGGCATGGGCGTTAGGCTGAAGCATTAGTGTTTTGAGAACGCAGGCTAGGCACCCCACTTTCGTTCACCTGTCCCCCGTCTACGCATACCTGCTAAACATTCAACGCTTACTCGATCCTGGCAAAGCAAAGGGGGGACAAATGGGCTAGTGGCCTCCCAGTTCAACCCTCTGGCGAGCCGTCGAGTCCCACTAAACGTTGAGGTCTCGCGCCTTTGGAGCCGCTGGTCAGTAGGTATTTCCCCTTTATAATATCTCGTGCTCATCCTAGTTCATTCAGCACCAACGAGTATAAATAAACAATATCCGTTATGCACCTCTGTTCGCTCCAGCAAATCAAGCAACCTCTCCACCCTCCATGCTCTCACTATCCAACAAACGGCCCCTGCATCCCAACCTTCAGCTTCAATGCCGATCATGCCTGGCCTCGTCTCTCTGCCCGTGCCGTCTATTTCTTACCTCCAGAACGATCATCTCGCCACCCGCCCCGCACAAAAACCGTCTACCTCGACTCCTTCGCGAGGAGGATCATGGTTTATTCAAAGCCACGCCGTCCCACCGCTCCCTCGCAAATGGTATTACGGTCCATTCACAGTCATGCTGTCCCGTCTAGCATAGGCTGAAAGTTATATGCATCGAGCTCCCGCCCTGGTCAACGATGCGCGATGTGTGAATCTGTGCCTGCTTCATGGGATCCCCATCCAATTCGCACAAGGTGAGACGTCCGGGGACAAGTGGACTGCCGACATCTGCGAGAATGGGAAGAGACACGACCAACATCGTTCGTTGTCCAATATACCTGTCTGCTTTCACGCGGAATCACGCCTGCCCTCCGACCCTAAACTGGAATGAATACACCCAGGCGGTCCTAACGTTGCCTCTGCCGATACTAGCGTCCTCTCTTTTGACTCATGCAACGGGTACCCCGCATTGCTCATGATCCTCGACGAAGATTGAGCAAAAACGGAGGTCAGGATGGAACCATAGTCCCCGAGCGTCCTTATATTCAATACACATACCTAGCCTGCTCTCGTTTGGCGTCGCCGTCGCAACACGCTCATTGTTCAGTCTTGCGAGACCAACTCACACCCGGTTCCCCTTGCACAATTGAGCGACACCTTATCCCAGCTCCTCAATGTCTCCGGCAATATCCATTCCAAGGATTGCAGGATACTCCTGCGCATACCATCCGAATTTCTGGATCTTCTAATCGACGGGGTTCAATCCGACGGACTTGACTCTGATGAGCACTTCGCCAGGTCCTGGACTCAGAATAGTTGTCGCTCCAACAACGACCTCCGTAACTTTTCTGGAAGGAGGAGAGCCCTTTGTGTCGCCATATTTCGCTGTTAGAGGACCAGATAAGGAACAATACTAATTGATCTCTACGCATGTCGATCTCGTAATATAACATGCCTTGGTCAGCCGACAGTCCTTCCGATACCTTGACTAGAGGGCACCCAACCCGCGTGTACCGAAATTAAACTAAGAATCGAGTGGGGCTATCGGCTTCAAGTGTTAAGGCCAAGGTCTAGGGACAGGGCTTCCGATAACCCTCCGGCGTCAGAGATATGTACGACCGTCGACCATATGCCTGGAGGAAATAGGGTGGGTCGAAAGGCATGGAACTTTCGCTTCTGAACTATACTTTATGTGTCCCTCCGCCGAGGCTATGCGTCATAACAATTTCCCTGTCAGCAGTGCTGTAAAATAAGCGCCCAGGAATGCACTTCATTTCATTGAAGCCCAGGTCTTTGCAAGCCTATTGTCAGTATCTGCAATAGCTGTGATCCTGTGCATCGACAGCTTTTGGACGGATTCTCTGTCAAATCATGCTGTAAAAGAAGCACTCACAAAACGCTTTTAATACAGATGAGAAAGTATGAGAGTACCCGGAACCCCCTGTATTTGTGGCTGTCGTTACCACCAGGGTATAACTTGCCTTCGTAGTATTACTCCTCTCCCGAGCAATGTTAACCCTATTCCTCTTACTACATTCGCTCATTGACCGCCACCAGGGCAACGCATCTCCGATTCCTCTTTTCCCTACTCTCATATACCCCCGGAGCTCGGTACTGACAGAAAATAGTCGAAATATCACGCAATTGGTGGGGCTAGAGGGCCTCCCAGAAGTTCCCTTTAACACAAACTACCGTTCAACATCCAACATCGTCTGGAGCTGTTTGGTGACCGTTTTCGCGTGCACCTGGGTATCCGCCCATCCCAATGTTTCCGACTTTCATGGATCCGTGCGGGAAAACTTCCGCACGCGTTTTTATTTCATGCTCTGGGCTCTAGCCGCTCCAGAGTTCCTGGTGATCTTCGCTTTTCGACAATGGTTAGGTGCGAGGCGTATTACAATGGAAATGCGATCTTTTATTGCACGCCATAAGTTAAGTAAGTAACATTTCGTTCACTAATGTACTCACATTGACGGATCCTTCTAAGAATGCCCCGAATGGACCCCATCCCATAGCCAATTTCTACAAATAGGGGGATTTGGGTGGCGCAGTACCTCCCTTGGGCAAGACAAAGACGACTCACCCACCTTATTCTTGCTACCCCGGCTTTTTTATCCAGTCAAATGGATATAGAAGACGTGTTGGAGGCAAAGGTCACTTATGAAGACATATGGGACAAAAGTAAAGGCGACAGCCTTTCAAAGCTGATCGTGACTTTACAAACCCTGTGGTTTACTGCTGAATGCATTGCCAGGGCAGTGGAGAACCTCACTGTCACAGAGCTGGAAGTCATCACCCTTGCTTATACCATGTTTAATGCTGTGATGTGCGCCTTCTGGTGGAATAAGCCTCACGACGTTCAACGCCCGATTGTGATACCACTGCGTTACTCGCCACCACTAGCATCCATCAGGTCTCATGGTCCAGTGACAGATAGTTTGTATTTCGGAAGCAACTTACAAGCCTCCATGGACGAGGAAGATATAACCGATGGTGAGATCTCTGTCATCCACGCTACAGGTACTGGTAGTGATTATTTATAGGTGCTATCCCTTTAGATACCCTACGGGATCAAGAGACAGGGGTTCATAGTCATCATAGTATTATTGAAGAGGAGGTTGCCAGGTCTCTTGTTACTCTACCCCTACCTATTATGGAGACTTCTACCACCGGCCCGGGGGAACCCAATGGCTCGGGATTGTCTACGGCGGTGCACTTGATCTCTTTGGGGGTTGGAGGGATTGTTTCAATTCTGAGTATCCCAAGGCGTATCATTAAGCGATTCCATGTCCTTGCTGGGCTGGTTGACGATCCGTCGAGCTCGCTCACATATCTGCATGGGATTCCTGTATTCTATGCGTACCCATTTCGACAGGGCCAGACTTCATTGCACAGACCGGCGAAGAAGTCTGCCTTTGCAATGGTATTGGCCTCAGTCTTCGGCGCAGCCCATTACATTGCGTGGAACTCCCACCGAGTCACCGATGTCGAAGCCGTACTTTGGAGAGCATCAGCCTCTATAGTAACCTTCGCTCCCCTCCCATTTTGCGGTATGTACGTCTCCGGATTTCGGGGAATAAGGTTTTATTCATCCCTCCTCATTCAAATACTACTTCCCGTTTATATTATTGCCCGTGTGCTTCTGATAGGCTTAGCATTTGCACAATTGCGCGACCTTCCTGCTAAAGGACACGAAACTATCGAATGGACTAATTTCATCCCACATATCCGATAACAGTGAATTACTTGTTCTCATTCGTCATGTATACACAACACATTGTAAGCCATTTCCGACATCACCAGTGTTACAGTCAATTATGGAGTGTCAGGTAGAAAACCTGCCTGATGAGCACATAGAACTTCAAGGCCGTAGGGTGCCGGAATTAGTAAAAATAAGAAATCAATGAGCCTATAAAGAGACATAGAAAGGGTCTGAGATAGAATAGAAATCAAAGTCCAGTCGATTGGTTTTGCTTGGCCAGAGCCTCACGGATAGGTTGCGCAACAGTGGAATGCCCATTCCAGTCCTCTATTGCTGCTATGTCCAATGCCGTATTACCATCTGCGTTGGCAAGCTCAAGCTGAATTCTGGGGAACTGAACCAGTTGCTCGACAGCGGCTAAGTGTCCATATTTCGCGGCCACCATCAATGCTGTGTCGCCATACTCGCCTGTCGCATTCACTTCAATTCCAGGGTGTCGAAGGAGTCGTTCAACAATGTCCGATTTCCCATAGGTTGATGCGTACATCAACGCCGTAGCTCCATGCTTATCTGCCAGATTCACGTCGGTTTGAGGGTGGTGAAGTAGCTGCCGAACAATGTCCAGTTTGCCATTTCTCGATGACCATATCAACCCTGTAAGGCCAAAATCATCTCTCCCATTCACGTCAATTCCAGGGTGGTGAAGCAGTTGTTCAACAATGTCTCCTGAGCCACCCGCACACGCAATTATCAACGCCGAACTCCGGTTTGGAGGGTAATGATACCGGAAGAACGACCCAGATTGGTTGACTTCAATCCCAGGAAAGGCAAGGAGGTGTCGGACGATGCCTGTATGACCTCTTTCTACTGCTACAACCAGTGCTGTATCGCCATTCTTCGCCTCTAGATTGACTTGGATGGTAGGAAGTTGGAGCAGCCGCTGAACGCCAGATTCATTCCCACAGAAGCACGCGAGTGTCAATGCCGTGTACCCGTTTCGGTCTGTGTCGTTAATCGGAATATTGGATGACCCCAGCAACTGCTCAAGACGATCCAGACGGCCTTGCTTTGATCCTTGCATGAATTCTGCCCATGCACGTTGGGGTGAGTCAAGATGGATTGGTGGGCTATACTCCAGCAACAATTTTACCACATCGGCGTGGCCATGGATGGTAGCAATCATTAGCGGTGTAACCCCCCTGTTATCTGCAATATCAATGTCGATACTTTCATGTTGAAGCAGCAGATTCACGATATCTCTGCGGCCCTTCCGAGCCGCATGCATCAATGCCGTTTCCCCACCGCGTATGTCTTTTGCATTGACTTTAATGTCAGGGAACTCGATTAAGCGTCCAACAACATCGGCATAACCATGCCATGATGCCAGCAAAAGTGGCGTAATGCCTTCCCTGGGTTCTGCAGCATTGAGGTCAATCTCCTGTATATCTAAGAGGACAGTAGCACAATTTGTCGACGACTTCCATGGCCAGAACGCAGGTGCCAATACTGATGGTGTGGACTCAGGATCCAATGCCAGTAAATTGGGATCAGGAATGTTGCTCATAGTGTGAAGAAGGCGAAAGGACAAAGCAACATGTATGCCGGCGCCACGAACCAAGCCACGGTACTGCCAATCCTCGATGATAACCTCTACGTATAGCGGGAATGCCTGGCATCTAGCGAGGAATTGAGAAATGCGTTGAATGTCTGGGGATAGGAGATCGGATCGGCGGGCATGGGAATGCCAGTAGTCGTATGCATAGCGCAGGAAAGGTTCGTTTTCGAAGACTGTGTCTAGCTCGTACTCGCGCGTAATCCCTGACTCGTGAAAGCTGCACGAAATCAGACGCGAGATGCATGTGGATGCAAGAAAAACATGGGGAAAGGGGAAATCTTCGAGAAGAATCTGGTGCAGTGCATCTTTGGCACTGAAATCTGACAGCCAAGCATTAAAGCAAGTAGAGAACCAATGAGTACTAGACTCACGAATAAGGCGAACAATCCTTTCAGTCGGACCCCACCTATCAATTTGATCCTCCACATAGATCAGGCCACAGCATACCGCAAGAAGGATTGCTTCACTGACAATGCGACCAGGGCTGAAAGTATGGGTTTCGAGGTCCACAGCCATAGCATATTGCAGCTCCTCAAGCAATAATGGTCTCTCTGCATGGACGACTAGTGCGAGGATACGTTTGGCAAGGGCAACGCGATTTGACGGCTGTTTCTCAATCCGGGAAATCGTGATGCGGTACATGCCATCGAGCCCAGCGGGCAATTCATCTAACTTTGACCGAATCTCGTCTTCATTCACGCACTCCTCGAGAGCTTCCAACTGAAGAGCGGCATGTAGGAACCTGTCAACGCCGCATTCAGTATCACAGCAAAGGACTGCAGCAAGACTCGACTCACATTCCAGCAGACTTTTCAAGGATCTTTGCAATGACCTCTTGTTTGAAGGCCTCATCCACCAGCAGGAGAGGAAACTCGGGATTGTTCTCAATGATCTCAGAGATTAACAGAATGATGTCGTCGTCGTGGGCAACGACAGCGAAGATCTTGGCTTCTGGAAGCCTCGACCTCAGATTGTCGAGAGGACGGGATGTGAGGAAGAAATGGGCTTTGATCGAGCGCAGAGCCTTGACAAGGTCAAACTGAACGTCCTTTCGTGCCTCATCGACGCCGTCTAGGATGTAGAAACTCATCTTGAACACTGTTGAAAACTTCGCCGAAGACTGATAAGTTCCGTCTGCGTTGGTTTCGTTTTCCCATTCTCATGTCGTCGATACAGTGGCTCGACGAACTGGACTAGGGGTGGGTAGCGTCTTAATTGCTGGCCGGCCAATCCAGTTAAAATCTGCTCTACGGGGATCTCCTCGGTGTAACGGGAGAAAGCGTAGGCCAACGACATTTCCCCCGGATCAAGCCCTTCTGCACGTGCTTCGAGATGGTCGATGACAATGGATGCCACAACTGTTTTACCAGCACCAGCTGCACGGAGGATTAGGGGAAAGCATATATATACAAAGGATGGAGTCTACTTACGCATTCCTATTCCCCATAGAATTCCCCCTGAGCTGTCAAGCCATTCCCGAAAGACTGTACCCTCTAGCAACCACTTCCCAGTGTCAGGCGTGCGTTTCTTGAATGTGTCGATCTGTATGCTTCGGAAGTCTACGTCCGGTGCCAACCATGCCTGTATCTCCGAGACGAGGTCATCTAGATAGTAGGGAATCAGCAATTGAATTGATAGAGGTAGAAAATAATCACCATTAGGCGGTGCTGCTGCATGGAAATGATTTATGGTGACATTATCCCGCCCTGCGACGCCGAACGTTCCCCCGTTGATCTGTACGTCGTTGGCATCTTGGAAAGCAGAAGGGCCTCCACTGACGAAATTCCCTTCATTCATCAGCAAACAAATTAGCAAAGGTACTCCGCTAAAGACGGGACAGAGCGCGAACCATTCGTCATCCAGCTCTGCCGTAAAGGTCCAGTTCCCGCGGGGTCCTGCTATGTACGCAACACATTTTGTGTCAGGGCCAATGTTCAGCGCACCGCTGGTCTCCCATTTTACTCACCAGTCCAGAAAACAATAGTCCCATTTCAAGGTAAGGACGGGCGAATGGTTCTATGAGATGGCAAGGACGGCGAGATCAATGGTGATGGTTCAAGATAAGAAAGCAACCGTGTGAGGGAATGGCCTGCACAGCGCCAGGGCGCCAATCATCATGAGTCCTCATTTAAATTTACCCTCGGGTCTGTCGTGATCATGTTGGATAGATGGGTTGATGCCAGGAAATGTGAGTGAAAGGCTTATAACACTGAAAGGCTTATAACACTGCCAGGTGCGTCCCGGGCCCACAAGTTTGCACAGACCAGCCGTAAGGCAAGAACGCGGGTCTGAAGCATGCAAGATAGCGCCTCCTTCGAATGGCCAGAGGTGCTGTGTTCTGCTCTTCGAATCTGGGTCGGGCGCCTGTTGAGATAGCTACCAGAACGCACTGGAGACGAGAAATCCATGTGCGGCTGCCCGGAGAAATTCAACACGAAATTGTTCTCGACGTGTTATCAAAGGTGGTGCCAGGCTCCGATGTAATGGCAGAATCCCTGATTCCTCTGTTTGAGTAGCCTGAAGACTTCAAAGGTCGCAAGTTGCAGTGGTACCGATACCGACGAGGATACAGATACTTAGATTTGCTGATGTGAGTCCGAGTCAATACCGCTCGGACTCGGAGCAGGACATTACTTGATGCGCCATCAATATTTGATCCGTGTTCCGTCCTCCGACGTGGTTCTGTGGTTGAAGTTCGTCCGTTCGTCCGCGCTCACCTGCAACTCTGCCAGACTCAGCAACCCTCGGTTTCACCAGATTCGCCCCTTTTGACCCTCATTATACCACCGCCAGCGACCGTTTGAATCCCTTCATTGCCCTCTCATCTCAGCCTCGATTCCCGACCCAACTCTCGTCCTATAAGTGCTGCACAGAACCCGCAGCAAGCTTTTGGCCAACCACCGACTCTTAGGAGATTTCGGATCGCGTATTCTATAACATTTTGACTACCACCACCGCTTCGCTTATGCTTTGAAGCACCCTCGAGTACTCCCTGGCTGGCTATTCGCATAACACCACCCTATCCATACATCATGTTCACGCAAACCGCTGTAAACCCCCTAGGACTATGCTCCCAAAATAGGAGCAAGGGCCTCGCGCATTGTCTACAACTTGAATCGGTAGAGTGGTCGTGAAGCCATCGGTTTCGACTAAAGAAAAAGGTCAGCATCCATTCAATTGTCTTCGACTATCGGCAGCAGAGACCAAGGTATGCCTCTGCCGATACCAGTGCCCTCCCTTTTGATTAATGCAACGGGTGCCCCGCATCGCTCATGATCCTCGACGAAGATTGAGCGAAACCGGAGGTCAGGTTGGGACGATAATTCTTGTCAGGCGTCGCCGGTTGAAGGGAGCGGCAAATTGATTTCGATCTCGAAGGCAAGAGTCCTGGACATCAACCAACGTCTTGGCTTTCTTTGTGACTGCGATTCAGACAACCCCCTTCGAATTTTGTACCCCGGAATCAACATTCTTCGACCCCGTCCCACAGGCAATGCAGCAGGCACAGAGCATATACAATCTTTGTCTTCCTTGCCAGGCTCAATATCAAGTTCTATACTTGCTTACCATCGTTTTCGAGGGATGGTTCGAAGATAACTAGGGTGACAGTTGATTCCGAGCTAGTAAATAATGTAGCATGTTACAGTACCAGTTCCTTTAGTAAATATAAGGAATCAATGAACCTAATATAGATAGCATTGTTTTCGAGGATCAGTGGATTGGCTTTGCTTGACCAAAGCTTCACGGATAAGTCGAGCAATAGCAGGATGGTCATCTTGTGGGCCTCCTTCTGCTAGGATCAATGCCGTATCACCGTCTCCATCAGCGAGTTCAAGCTGAATTCCGGGGAACTGGAGCAGTTGCTCGACAACAGCCAAGTGTCCATACTCCGAGGCCAGCATCAACGCTGTGCTGCCGTGCTTATTTGTCGCATTCACGTCGATTCCAGCGTGTTGAAGGAGTTGCCCAACGATACTCGACTTGCCATGTCTCGCTGCGAACATCAACGCCGTTCTTCGATAATTATTCATCGCATTCACGTTGATTCCGGGATGTTGAAGCAGTTGTTCAACGATGTCCCATGAGCCACCCACAGACGCGATTATCAACGCGGTACTTCGATGGTGTGTACCCTGAAACAAATGTGTGAATAAGGACCGCCCAGATTTGTTGACGTTAATCTCAGGAAAGGCAAGGAGGTGTCCGACTACGTTTGTGTGGCCTCTTGCAGCTGCGAAAGTCAGTGCTGTATAACCTTTCTTCGCTTCCTGATTGACTTGAATGGTAGGAAGTTGCAGCAGTCGCTGAACGACAGATTCGTTCCCATAAAATGATGCGAGTATCAACGCCGAGTACCCGTTCCGGTCTGTGTCGTTAATCGGAATATCGGATGATCCCAGCAACTGCTCAAGGCGATCCAGACGGCCTTGGTTCGATGCTTTCATGAATTCCGCCCATGCAAGTTGGTGTGAATCGAGATGGGTTTTTGAGCTAAACTCCAGCAACAATTGTAACACATCGGCGTGACCTTCGATGGCGGCAAGCATTGGCGGTGTAAGTCCATCGTTGTTCGCGATGTCAATGTCGATACTCCCATGTTGAAGCAGCTGGTCAACTATATTCCTGTAACCCCTCTTTGTAGCATACGCCAACGCCGTCATTCCGTACACGTCTCTAATATTAACATTGATAGTTTCATGTCGAAGGAGCAGGTTCACAACATCCCCATGGCCCCTTCCCACCGCATATATCAATGCCGTTTCCCCGTCTTCGTCTCTTACATTGACTTCAATGTCGGGGAACTCGAGCAGGCGTCCAACAACATCTGCGCAACCAAAAATCGACGCCAGCATAAGTGGCGTGAAGCCATACCTGGTTTCAGCAGCATTCACGTCGATACCGGGTAGATTTAAGAGGGCCATGGCGCTGTTTGTGGATGATATCAATGGTGAGAAGCGCAGTGCTAAGAGCAATGGTGTAAGCTCAGCACGCAATGCCCGTAAGTTGGGATCAGGGATGTCGCTCAAATTATGAAGGAAACCAAAAGTCGAAGCAACATGGATGCCAGTGCCACGGGCCAGCCATCCACGGTACAACCACTCCCCGGTAAGCTCCATGCGTAGTGGGAACGACCGGCATCCTCCAAGAAACCGAGCAATGGATTGAGATGTTGGTGAGAGGGGATCGCATTGTCGAGCATGAGAATGCCAGTAGTCATATGCATAGAGAAGAAAAGGTTCCTTATTGAAGGCTACCCCCAATTGGTTCATTTCCTGAATGTCTGAGTTTTGAAAATTGCAAGAAATCAGGCGTGAGATGCACGTCAATGCAAGGAAAGAGTGGGGAGAGGGGAAATCTTTGAGAAGAATCTGGTGCAGCGCATCTTTGGCAGTGAAATCTGACAGCCAAGCGTTAAAGCAACCAGAGGGGCGATGAATACGGAACTTACGAATGAGGCGGACAATCCTCCTTCCCCACTGATCCTCCACGTGGATCAGGCCACAGCACACCGCGAGAAGTATGGCTTCATTGACAATGCGACCAGGGCTGAATGTGTGCGTTTCGAGGTTCGCAGCCGCAGCATATTGCAGCTCCTCAACTGACAATGGTCTCTCTGCATGGACAACTAGTCCAAGGATACGTTTGGCAAGGGTGGAACGGTTTGGCGACTGCTTCTCAATCCGGGAAATGGTGATGTCGTACATGCCGTCGAGCCCAGCGGGCAATTCATCCAGTTTTGACCGAATCTCGTCTTCATTCACGCACTCCTCGAGAGCTTTCAATTGGAGAGCAGCATGCAGGAACCTGGCAACGCAGCATTCAGTAACGCAACAAAATCCAGCAGTAAACCTCCACTCACATTCCAGCAGATTTCTCAAGGATCTCCGTGATTACTTCTTGCTTGAAAGTCTCATCTGCGAGCAAGAGTCGAAACTCGGGATTGTATTCGATGACCTTATCAATCAACAGAATGATGTCCTTGTCATGGGCAGCAACACGGAAGATGTTGGCTTCCGGCAGCTCAAATTTCAGGTTGTCGAGAGGACGGGATGTGAGAAAGAAATGGGCTTTAATCGAGCGTAGAGCTTTGACGAGATCGAATTGAACGTCCTTTCTTGCTTCGTCGACGCCGTCTAGGATGTAGAAACTCAACTTAAACACTGTCGAAAAATTTGCCAGAAGATCCACCAGTTCTTTCTGCGTTGGTTTCGTTCGCCCATTTTCATGTCGTCGATACAGCGGCTCGACGAACTGGACCAGGAGTGGGTAGCGTCTCAATTGCTGGCCGGCCAATCCAGTTAAAATCTGCTCTACGGAGATCTCTTCGGTGTAACGGGAGAAAGCGTAGGCCAACGACATTTCCCCCGGATCAAGCCCTTCTGCACGTGCTTCGAGATGGTCGATGACAATGGATGCCACAACTGTCTTACCAGCACCAGCTGTAGGGAGGATTAGAGGCAAACATACCCACCAACGATGTAGCCTACTCACGTATTCCTATTCCCCATAAAATTCCCCCTGAGCTATCAAGCCATTCAAGAAAGTCTTCGCCTTCGAGCAACCACTTCCCGGTGTCGGGGGTCCGTTTCTTGAGCGTTTCGATCTGTATGCTCCGGAAGTTTACGTCCGGTGCTAGCCAATCCTGTATCTTTGGGACGAGGTCATCTAGGTGGTAGAACATCAGCAATTGAGTCGACGTTAGAGATAGAGAATAGTCACCATTAGGCGGTGCTGCTGCATGGATATTATTGATGGTTTGGTGAATGCTCTCGGCCACATTGACCGTACCCCCATGGAACTGCGTGTTGCTAGCACCTTGAAAGGCAGAAGGGCCTCCAGTGGCGGCACTGGGGGGATTTCCTTCATTCATAAGTCAAGAAATTAGCAAAAGTACTCCGCTCCAGATAAAACAGAAGGCGAACCGTCCGTCGTCGAGTTCTGCTGGAAAGATCCAGTTCCTGCAGGGTCCCTCTATATACGCGACAGATTTTGCGCCAGGGCCGATGTTCAGTGCACCAATGTATTATGGTCCCATTTTACTCACCAGTCCGGAAAACAACAATCCCATTTCGAGGTAGGTGAAAGGTGAATGGTGCTATGGGATGGCAAGGACAGTGAGATCGATAGTGATGGTTCGAGATAAGAAAGAAGCGACTATAAGCGGCCGTGCGAGCAGGGGGAATGACCTGCACATCACCAGGGCGCCAATCACCACGGGTCCTCGTTCACCTCTCAGTTTGTCGAAATAAACGGGTTCAGAAGCCTGAAGGAAATGAAACACTTATAACGGGTGCACCCCACGGTTTCAGCAACGAGCGGTAAAGTGCAGGTAGCGAGAGGTTGTAGATTTGTGACTGATAGGATTCGCTGTTGTTGGGCAGGAGTGCCGAGGATGCCTTATCGTCAGGCTTAAAGGTTGCACACTGGCGAGTTAATCGTGTGAGGTCAGATTCGATGTGAAGTGCCATATAACGTGTCGTTGCAGAGGAACTTGAAGAGTGAAAACGAGCGTTACTAAGGTTGTTTTTGAGGATTTCGACTCAGACGAGCTAGTGTGGTATTTTGACTGAAAACACATCACGAGCAGGGTTGATCTTGTAGCGTGAGCCGTAGAGCGATGCTACCCATGCACGACTGTCCTTCACAAGGAGACCGGGGTTGACTAGGAGATTGCCGCAGAACAGATAGTCGGCGTCTGGAGAAACGTAGGCCTGGGACGGCACCGTGACTGAGATTGAGAGTTGAGAAAGTCAAACCACGGTCCATTGAAAACCCGCAGGATGTCTAGCACAGTAAGAGAACTAGGAAGTGAAGTGGCTCTCTCAGCCATTGCCAGGAGATGGTTTGAGTATGCAAATGAGCTTTGGAATTAAATAGCGACGGCAAAATTCTGATACTCAAAGATGGGTCAAAGGCAAGTTGGATAGCTAGAGACAAGAAATCCTTGCACGAGAGCCTGGGGAAATTCAACAGGAAACTGGAGCAGATTGAATTGACCAAGATATCGATATCATAATTCGGTCAGGCGAGAGTTGTGGTGGGTCCGTCTCCGGAGGCCCGATTGGACGGACAAAAGCGGACAAACCGGATTGATTGAGGTGCCATCAATTGATCCGTATATCCTGTTGGTATCCTGTTCTTCAAATTGCGAAGTTCAAGTTCCCACTGACTTTTCGAAGCGAGCGACGTCAATGGAAGTGCAGCGAATCTTCTCAGTTTTGATTAGGTCGCGAACAAGGGGACCAAAAGTACTCCAGACGGCGTTGAGTGGGGTACCATAAACACCCCGAACCGACTTGGTCGCGCGATAGGCTCAACGAAGGGGTACTTTTCGCTCCCAGTACGGTAGAGGAGAAGTAGGTTGTCATAAGAGATGCCCAAGTAGTAAGAAGATGTTTCGAACTCGGAGACAGCATGGGCAGAGCCAACTGAGGTATGTAGAACTGCTCCGAAGCATGCGTGCTGGATAAGGAGGGGATGTCAAACACGCGGGTCGATTTCGCTGGGTTATTCAATTTCCCCGTTGTCCTAAGTATTACAGAAACAGGGTTGTCTTATTTATTCTGGTTTCTGGAGCTCCCAACTTGGCCAGTACGACTGAGACTGGGATCCTCGGGGACTCGATCGACAGCCTGTAATTGTATACTCGCTATTTAGGAGAAGCGAATCTAGGCCTCGAGCTCAGCTGATCTTTCTGTTTGCTCGCCTTTATTCAATCCTCAATATATTTAAATAAATGTTGTTGCAAGTTCGCTTCTGCTTCACATTATTTCCTTGCCATTAATCGATACATAGAGAGAAAAATGCGGGTACCATTCCACAGCACCAAGTCCCCAGGATGGTAGCTCGTTCAGTCAGCGTAGTCATGAAGCATTGAGTCTGGAACCAACTTTAGCGCCCGTGCCTTGGATCAGCTTTGTTCAAACATAAATCAGACTTGGCCCGGTCTTGCATAGGTTGTTTAAGAGAACATCTTTTTGAACCTGTACGCTCAACCCTTAAACCATTCCATCAGATTGCATTGCTCAACGGTCTGGGGAAGGTTCAAATTTGAGCATGTTTTTTCGAAAGATGACAAAACAGATCTACACGGATTCAGAAAGAAATCTCTTGTTCGTTCATCCACGCCAATAGTTCGGTTTCACAAACGGTAGAGGTGTCACCGCAGCTTTCCTGAGCTTGTTGCGGACATCTACTTCGAGTTCAGTTCCTTTCTTGTGGAGCCCGCTCTTTACGTATCCCATGGCAATGTTCTTGCCGAGCGTGGGGGAGGGAATTCCGGAGGTTACAACACCTGCGAACGAAACCATAGATTAATGCAGTTCAGAAGTGTTTGCCTTGGTGCATTTACTCACCAATTTCTTCATTTCCAGGACCGACGATCTTCGCACCCTCTGTGTGCGAACAATTAACATACGAGCTTTACGGATATAATTGAGCAGTCTTACGTCGTGCTGGTGCACCTTCGACAATCAGACCAACACGTCGTCTTGAAGGACCGTCTTTCAATTGTTTGCGAACAGCTTCAGCGCCAATGAAGTTGCCGTTTTCTCTCCTATCCTTGGCTATAAAAAGAAATTCATAACAGGTCAACAAATCTCGTAAGGTGGAACTTACCGATTACCCAAGTCAAACCAGCTTCCACTGGGCCCGTGTTCTCGTCCAGTTCGTTGCCGTATAAGCACATTCCAGCTTCGAGACGGAGACTGTCTCTTGCTCCTAAACCGGTCAGCTGAACTGGGTTTTTAGATAGAAGCTTTGCGACCTCTTCAACATGTGAAGGTGGGATTGAGATCTATACCAGCCGCCTCTGTAAGCTCTTAGTACTCGTCCACAGAGGGATTGACGTACTTCGAATCCGTCTTCTCCAGTGTATCCACCTCGAGCGACGTGAAGGTTGAACCCTTCAATAGGAACGAAAGCGGACCTTCCAAAGTGAAGTTGTTTCAAGTCGAAGGAAGTAAGGCCTTGGAGGTAAGATGCGGCATTTGGTCCTATATGAAAGCAAATCATATTGGCGCGAGCTTATTTGTGATGCAAGCATCAGGATACGTGCCCTGAAGAGCCAAAAGTCCCCAGTCCTCCAAGACTTCCAGTTCGACAGCTCCAGTCTTCCCTTTCTCGCTCGCATTCCATTCCTCCAACTTCTCGTTAAACCAGGCCAAGTCTCGGTCTCTCCGGCCAGCGTTAGTTACGACGTAAAAGGCGTCAGGTGCGTGTTTCGTGATGATAGTGTCGTCAATGATTCCTCCGTGTTCGTTAAGCAGAACCGATAGGGTTGAACTGTAAGAGGGTAACGAGGACAGTGATGAGGGAGTCAACCATTCGAGGAACTCCGTTGCCGTTAGACCACGGAAGCTTGTGGAACGTTAATATTGAGAAACAACTGGGCAGCAACAGCATATACTCACTTCGACTGGACCATATGACCCACGTCGAACAATCCGACGCTGTTCCGGACGTGATTATGGCTTGCAACTACGAAAATACATCAATCCCCTCCAGAGCTCGGAACATGATAGATAGATATACCTTGGCCAACGTCTCCGTATGCTAGAGGCATTGAATAGCCAGCATAAGGCACCATTTTACCGCCATTAGCTACATGAAAGTCATACAGGCCTGTACGTCTCAACTGACCCCAAACCGAGTCAGTTCTACAGTTAATACAGATATGCCGGGTTACTGACCGTTCCTGACGCTGCCGCTGCGTATGCTCTGGTTGAGGTCTGGAGGGCATGGGGAGCACGATACGCCTTCGAGTTCCTGAGACCCAAAAGAACCCTCGAGGCGGTCATTGTTGTCAGTAAGATTGGGGCGCAGACCCTGAGAGGTGCTCCTCGTCGTGGCACAACTTCAAAAACGTAATTAATGGTGCCGCCCAAACCCTAACCTTACGCAGGGCCTGGCTCGATAGTCGTTGCGGTGCGCAGTGCTCAACGTTACCGTCGCGATCACTGCCAATCTACTCCTTTCCTCATCTCTTCCTCGTACCTCCTCCACGAACTTTCTGGTGAACCAGCCGTCGAACTCGATATCCGATGTCTCGTTTCGTCAGAGCCTCCAAATATCGGTGAGGTTAAACCACAGCTTAAAGACTGCTCACGAGCTCACGCGATCGCCACTGACTTCAGCCACGTCTTTGGCCAAAACGCGAAGAAGGAGCATGGTTTCGAGAATGTCAAAGTGACCAACAGCGCTTGGGACACCAATATCGTATCTGCATCTGCTGTGGGTGATCATCGACCCTAGACTCGCGAGGTTCATGAGCTTAGAATCTGCACAGCAATACCTCAGCATCAACTGGAACTCTTCGGGAGGCGGAGCGTTCGCGGTCTTGCCCTTGCCATCTCCGTTCCATGGCCTGAACGGATTCCCGCACAAGCTTCCCGATAGCCTACCCCTGGCGCGCGGACACACCGCCACCGTCCTGGACACGGACTGGTCTCCCCACAACGACTCCATTGTGGCATCGGGTGCGGAGGATGGCAAGGTTCTGATCTGGAAGATCGACTCTTCGGCCTTTGAAGGCTGGGGTCAAGAGGGCTGGGTCCCCCAGGACTTCGATCCTGTCGCCCGTCTCGACGCCTCAGCCCGAAAGATCGGCCAAGTCTTGTTCCATCCCACAGCTTCCAATGTATTGGCCAGCGCTTCCGGTGACGCTACGGTCAGGCTCTGGGACCTCAACAACCCCGAAGACCCCCGCACGACGCTTGCTGGCCACGGTGATATCATTCAAAGCCTCGCTTTCAACCCCACTGGCACGCTCCTTGCTACCACTTGCAGAGATCGCAAACTGCGCATCTTCGATCCTCGAGCAGGGTCTGAAGCTGTCCGAATCAACGACGGGCACAGTGGAATCAAAGGCTCGCGTGTGGTTTGGATGGGCGATTTGGACAGGATTGCCACTACTGGCTTCAGTAAGATGTCTGAACGCCAAGCTGCTATCTGGGAAACCGGAGGCCTCTCCAACGTGAAGACAATTGCGCTAGATCAATCCGCAGGTGTTGTTATGCCTTTCTGGTCTGATAATCACATTCTCTTCCTTGGTGTGTACTTCTCTCTCTGAATCTGTTCATCCGATTTAACCGATCCATTTGCAGCTGGCAAAGGGTATGTCGACGCGATTTCCGCCATTATCCCTTTCATTCTCATATTGCACACGCAGAGATGGAAACATCCGTTATTACGAATACGAAAGCGATTCCTTGTTCGCCTTATCCGAATACAAGTCGTCTGATCCCCAACGTGGCATGTGCTTCCTTCCTCGCCGTGCTCTCAGCGTTTCCGACTGCGAAATCGCGCGTGCCTACAAAGTACACGGAACTTCGATAGAACCCATCGCATTCATTGTTCCTCGTAAAGTAAGTAACCCTCCACGCATTTTTACCTTATTCAGTTCCGCCGTTCACACATCCGTCTCGAAAACTAAACAACTAACCAATGCTTCGTCCAAAAGGCCGATTCTTTCCAATCCGACATCTACCCTCCAGCACTATCAAGTGAACCTTCCCTCTCAGCATCCGAATTTTTCAACGGCAAAAACGCTCCGGCGAACTACATCAACCTTTCAGACGGAAGTGCTGCATCAGGTCCCCGACCTTCTTTTACCCAATCAAGTGTCTCTTCTCCCACTACCGCAACTTCGGCGCCCCGGTCTTTCAGCGCTTCTGCTCCTTCTCCAGCTCCTTCTCCTGTGGCGCCATCTGTCTCCACCTATACTCCAGCTGCTGAGCGTGAACCTGCACCCGCAACTCCCAAGCCCATCAATGAAAGATCGGATTCGAGTTTTGCCGCTACGGCTTTATCTCGTTCTCAGTCCGTCAATAGCTCCGAAGTGGTACGTTTCTATCCAAAATAACTCTGCATGGAGACAGGCTGATTGTTCGGTATTATAGGATGACCTGAAGGAGGAGAATGCTAAGCTTAATGCTGAGCTCCGAGAATCACGAGAGAAGATTCGAAATCTGGAGCTACAGGTCGAGAGCCTCCGTGCCAATGCGCGTAAAGCTGCCCAAGCTTTGCTCGATAACGCATAAAGGTCCGAACTACCAGATCCAGAATATTGAATCCTAATCGATACCTCAGTTAATCAAAGTGTTGTAACATCAATGATCATACCCTTTCCGAAACGATGCTCACTGCCTCAAGCTCCCCCTGTAACGGTTCTTACCTGGCAGTTCTTCCGCAATACAAGGTCGATGATTTAGGACGCGATCACATGATGGTACTTTCACCGTCGCATAAACTGCAGCGTAAATGCTTCATCCACTTCAAGTTGTCAACAAATAATATTAAAGATTCTCAGAGCGTTCGGAGTGGTATGCGTTAACGAATGATTGTATTGGGATCTATTCCGGAGCACAGTACTGTGTAAATGTTTATTCTTCAAGGATATTCCTTAACCTTCACTCTCATCTTAATCGTGCTTGACGCGTGCCAAGACGTTATAAAACGACCGGCCCTGGTTCTTTGCGATACTGATTTCGAGTTCGGATGGTTGACGAGATCCATCGCCTCCGGCAAAGGTTCCTGCACCCCAAGGGGAGCCTGCAGCCATTTGTTAGCAACGGCGTGTGCAGCCTGAAGAGTAGACAAACTCACCTCCATGGACTTCGTCGAGTCTGCTCATTTCTGCGAACGCAGTGTGATAACCAAAGGGGACATAGATGATCCCGTGGTGAGCAAGGGTCGAAAGAGTATTCATCGCGGTGACTTCTTGTCCGCCACCCATAGAAGCAGTTGATATGAAAAGTCCGGCATATTTCCCGCCGAGAGAACCTTTGGCCCAGAGGTAACCCGTTGCGTCCCAAAAAGCCTACATAACCACATACGTGTTATCATAACGTCAGTGTCACTGATCACGATGACCAAATGGCAATGTTCCTACTTGCCTTGAATTGGGCGGGCATGTTGCCGTACCGCGTTGGGATACCGAACAGGTAACCATCGTACTTGATCAGGGTATCAGGATCGGCGACAGGGTAGTCCGGCTTGGCGGGGGCCCGCAACATCTCGAGGATATTGTCGGGAAGCGTCTCCGGGACTCTGTGGGGAACACAACCCAGATTTAGCAAATCGCTCAATGGCGTCCACGTTGGCTATCTCCAACGTACTGGTAGATGTCGGCACTTCCACCAGCTTCCTCAATGCCCGCCTTTTCGGCCTCAGCCACTGGGAACGATAAGAGATGAGTTCTCGTCTCGCTCATCGAGTTTGTGGTATAGTCACTTACATTTGGCGACGTGGCCATACATGGTGTAGATAAGGATGGCGATCTTAGGTCCAGACATTGTGGGCTGCGATGTTAAAGAGGAGTAGAAGGTGGGTCGCGAGAGAGAGAACTGGCGATGGTGGTGGAAGAAATGGGGAGGTGGGGGGATCCTTTGGACGGAGCGGCTGGCTCTTATAATAGCGGGCCAGATGATGCGCATGGTTTTGCAAGGGAGAATTCGTAATTATTGTATATATATTCTTGCGATATACATGCGAAAATCTACCCAAAAACATATCGTTCGCCGGAAGAATGTCAGCCTCCAGTATACCCCTGACGTCACCCCAATCTTGGTCAGGAGTAACATAAGATAAGAGCTATGTAGGCACATAGGGGGAAACTCTCGAAGCCATAGAAACCTTTGAGAAAAATATACAAGTCCACATACGATGAGTTGGGCTGTTTCATAGGTCTGAATGGATCTGCCAAAAATTTTGGCCAACGTGGGGATCGAACCCAAGACCTTCGCGTTACGTAATCAGTTGCCTGACTTACTATTAGCACGACGCTCTAACCAACTGAGCTAGTCGGCCAATATATGGTGTATCAGCAAGGCATACGGCAGTCTATGCAAGTGAGCATCCTCAAGCAACTCAGTCATGAACCACAGCTTCAGAAAGTAATCAAAGACGAAATGAAAATATCATAAGCCCATACTAATCTACAACGCCTGCTCTCTCTTCCTAAACAACAAGTTTGCCTTCGGGTTTGGCACACAAGTCGGGCCTACCCACATATCCACAGGCCTGACTCCATCCTGCTCGCACTTGATATCGTAGTTCAAGACCAAGTAGGCCATCATCAACTTCAACTCAACAGCCGCAAAGAACCTCCCAGGGCAGGCATGCCTGCCATGTCCAAACGCCAGAAACTCCGGCGTTGTCGTGGTCATGTCGCTCCTCTTACCCGTTTCTGTCTGGATCTTATGGAACCTCAAGGGATCGAACTCGGAGGGGTTAGAGTATTCCGAGCTTAGGTGCATCCCTCCAATGTCCACGCTAATTGTAGAACCTTTGGGAACTTTGACGCCATTTGCGAAGGTGTAGTCCTCCTTGGCGACTCGGCCCATCATGACTACAGAAAGTAATGAGCGCACGTTATATAGCTCTGTAAGAGTACGTACCACTAGCCATAGGCCGCACACGCTGCGACTCTTTAATGAAGCTATCAATTCGGTACATGTTATCAACAGCAGCTCTGCTCCAGCCGTGCTCCTTGACAACAGCTCGAGCTTCCTCCCGAAGAGTATCCGCATATTGAGGATTTGCAGCAAGATCATATAGTGCTTGAGTGAACGTCTGTCGGGATTTCATGAGAATCAAGTCGCCTAACGTAACGGTGATAGTCTCACCATCGTGCTAGTATGGATAGCAGCAAAATTAAGGACCAGGATACGGTTGGCTAACGCCTTTTCTTCAGTTTCTTCTCCCGTCGCGTCTTCCATCAACCACATAAGGAAGTCGACCTATCGAGATTCGGTCTAAGTATAGGATCTTGATGAGAGACACCAGGAACTCACAGGTCTTTCGTATTCATCCCCAAGCAGTTGAATTTGCTCTCGACGATGGCGAATAAGAGGGGCAATATGTCTTATGCCCTGCTTCAAACGGTTCTTGATAGTCGGCAATAGTTCAGCCAGAAGCCTGCAAGTCGTGAACCTATTCAATAACCGCGTTCTTCTGCATATTGTTAGAACTCACGGTCGGAGGAATGACGGGGCCATCCTGAGGATCGCGCTAGTTTTGATGACATCAACAGTATAGTTAATATTCAGCTCGATGTAATCAGGGTCCCGACCTGTGGAATGGACTCAGCCTTCAGTCAACGTCCGAACAGAGCAATGAATCTTACGTACATAAAGGAAGCCCGACAAAAGTTCTATTGCTTGCACGACAGACGACCTTCATTACTGTGTTCTGGGCAGCCATTGCTTTCCACTCTAATAGGAAAAAGCCGAGCATCCATCTCAGGTTCGAATCGAAAAGAAGATTATACTACGCACCACTCGTGGATGCATCGACATACTCAGTGAACGCAGCAGTGATCTCATCATGGACTGCAGGGATCAACTGGGGCGTAGCTCGTTTTAGTTGGTTTCGAACAATAGGAATGTGGTATGGATTAGTTGCAATAGCTTCACCCAGGGTCAAATTAGTTTGAAGGACCTAAAAGATCGGTCAGATTCAGCAGTTGATGTCCAACTAACTCTGAGCGGGACTAGCCTCATTTGTCGCTTCATGGAAGCTAATCACATCTTCTGGTGCCTTCCTCAGTTCCTCGACGAGGTCCCGTCCGGTAATAAGGATGATCCAACTGAAAACTCCAGGAACCTTGACAACTTGCGAGTGAGCCTGAGATTGACAAAGAACTTTAATATCAGCCTCATATCGGACGATTTTGTCAACGACTAACCTTTGCCAGTCCTTCTGTTACATATCTTCGGCTGTCGAGCATAAATTTCACAACGTTTACATATGAAAAGATAGCGGAATCTGTTCCAATTGAAGGAATATGTTTAACCTTAGCAAAGGAATGCCCCGTAATTAGCGTTGTCCAGGTCAAGATAATGAGCAGGGCTACTCACCTTCCGCGTTTCTCCAAGATGGTACACTAGGAAGGCCACATACAACGCTGCGGCCGATAAGACCGCCGCCGTTGGCCTCTCTGCAATCTGCTCTCGCAATGTCTGAAGTAGCTGCATCCCGTCCACGCCGACCAGGCTCAAGGATGGTGGGAAATCGAAGAGCAGCATGGGCAGGGCACTTGGGAACTGCCTTGCAATCCGGCCGGGGTCTTTGCTCTTTTGGGTCTTCTCCGACGTCTTACATAAGTACTTAGTGGCGTACATATGCCATCAAAACTCCAGGGAATCAAGTATTGGATTCATCATCGATGCTATGTAACGAAAAATGCACATAAGAGTATTGCAAACAGGCAAAGAAACTAATTTGATCATCCCATGAAACCAGGTGAAACCTCATAAGTGCACGATTTTAGCAGCCCTGGTGGTCTCTGATGGAGTCTATGATAATGATGGGGTGATAGGAATCATGGGAGACGAAAACACTGATCATGATATGCTACGGTTGAGCAGACGCAACACTGACAGATCTAGAGTCGCATCATCCATGTGAGTGCTGCCTTTTGCGGACTGAATCGGCACGTCATCCCAAGTGTCACCAGTGAGAGCGCTGAAAGTAACGGGTCTGTAGAGCGCCCATGGAAGATTGATAACTATTCACCAGCACTTAATTAAGTCCCTGCCACCGCAATTGAATTGCTACAATCTATATATTTGAAATCAAAACCAACGAGTGCGTAATAATAGAACATAGTACATAATTTACAGAATGCAAGGGTTTCACCGCCCGTAACAATCATCTAGAGCGTGACTTCGCAGCGAGGTCAAGAGGGTCATGAGTCCACAGCCCATACTCCTAAAGAGGTCCTTTGAGTCGAGTTGCAAGATCCGGGGGGAACAAGACGAACCTTAAATGATGCATCGAACTTCTCCAGATCCAGTCCTTCACGGAGGCTCATGTCCAAAGAGTGATACATTGTCGCAAGCATAAGTTTGATGTTTTGGATCGCAAGATGCTTCCCCACACATGACGAGTAGCCTGAGCTGAATGGGAGGAAGGCATCGTGGTTGATGTCGAAATGGGCTTTTTCACCTTCGAGCCATCGTTCTGGGATGAACTTGTCCGGGAAATCACCGAAATTGGTGGCATCGCGGTGCATGGCATACACGGGGACATGAAGAGTGGTGTTGGGTGGCACCCAGGTATCCTGAATCTGGACCCCAGTTTCTCCTGACGTGCGTGGGGGACCTATGGAGGGATGGATTAAACCCAATTTGACATTGAGTGAGAAAACATACCAAATGGTCCAGGAGGCACAATTCGCAACGTCTCCTGCAAGCAAGCGTCCAAATAGGGCAGCCTCAAGACGGCGCTAACGTCGATGTCATCTAGATCCGAAAAGGCACTGTCAACTTCGGTTTGCAGGCGTTTCTGGATTGAGGGGTCCGCTGTAACGTAACGAATAAAGGAGAGCACTGTCTGAACGCTCGTGTCCGTCGCTGCTACGACAACCAGTGTAGCGTCCGCTGCGATTTCATCTTTGGTTAAAGCTGGTGCCCCGGACTCTCTATCGATCTATGATAGGCTGTTAACCTCTAGGAGTGAGTGGAGCCACTGCGGAACGACTTACTACGACGCTAAAGATATCTCGAGATGCTTCCTTATCAGTTCGTTGGTTAAATTCTTCAACTTTTTGTTCCGTGAACTAGGAGTGTTTGTTGTTTGATGAATTGCTGACCACGAGTCGGCTGTTGAAAGAACGGCTTACTTTATGGAAAACTTCCAAGGGGCCAGGCTGAGGAAGCATTTGAAAGAGGCTGCGCAACCACGGTACTTGGCCCATAGCTTAGGAAACGTCACCATGAGGTCATGATGGAGTACCCAAATTAACTTACAAGAAACGAAAATAACTCCTTGGGCCAGCTGCAGTAATAATAACTGCATTAGTCCAAAGTCGGTAAAAGGGTAAAGGGTAATAGGACTTACAGTTTCCATTAGACCGTCTTTGTCGGACCCAGCTGCCATAGTCTCGAATCCGCCAGCGAAACCCATATCTCCCATCAAGTCCCTTATTAACGTTAAACAAAATACCAGCTGCGAAATTGACTGAGTACTTACATGAAGAATAGATTGGTCCAATGGTCCAGATTGACCCACTGTTTCTTTGCTGTTTCAGATTGGAGGATGTCGATGAATTGGGAGACACGTTTCTAAAGACACGTTAATACAGACGGAACAGCCGATTGCCATCCTACCTACCTTGACTGCGGGCACATAATCGAGCGTGATGGTCCCAACGACTGCCTTCGACCACGCCTGAGGTGATGTCAGCGCGCTCGTTTAAGAGAATGGGAACACACTCCCACCTGACGCCTTTGAGAGTGACGTAGCCTGTTGACCTCGGTAATGAGAGATTCACCTTTGGCAGGCGTGCCTGAGTAAAATGGGCCCCGATCCAGACGATAAATCTGGCGCGTAGCAGATGCAGAGTTGACTGAAATCTCGTTCGGCCCTGCTTGGAGATTAACCAGTGATCTCGCCGAAACTTGGAAAGGCTACTTACCGATGCGAACCCAAGGACCGTGTTTCTCATGGAGTTCTTGCAGCATGGTGTGCCGTCCACCCTTCAAAAGGATACGGTGGACCATATACCATTTTGAGATGAATGCAAGCTTTGGTCCAGGGAATTTAGCAAGAGGGTGCCAAGGAGACAGTCGATAGATGACAATCGAAGTGGAGAGATAGAACAGGAAAGCCAACGTGCTTCTGAAGGCTGAGAGAGCAGCGGTGCTTAATGAGGCACCATCGAGCATCACATTCAAGACAGTCAAGGCTGCAGCATGGGCCGCAAGCGTTTTGATAAATTGGAGAGGGTTCGGCTCGTGTCTTTTGAAGTACAAATGGAAAGCCTTGTAGACATTAGATGTTGTATATGCAAGAGTATGGATGACTCACAAGCGCGGTTAAAGATGCAGACAGCATAGTGGATAAAGGGCAATGGAAGGCAAGTTTCCACTGGCCATGACGAGTATTTCTACAGGAGACGGTCACGGTGGATTTGATGGCTATTCGCGTTCCATGGGACCTTCAGCCCGGCCTGGCGAGACGGCATCAGATTCAAATTTCATGTGTGCTGTGTTCAGATCCATTTGATGCTGGCTAATAAGGAAATGAAAAAAAAAAGAACGCAGAGCAGATTGAATGGGGTTGCGGAAACAGAACCAGCGCTCATACAAATGTGGCAGTGATGCGCAAATGGAAACAAACAATTGATGGTACCGTGGCCCCAATGCCGCAACTTTCTTTGAAAATCCATCACATCACTGGTCTTTGGGTCTACATACGCGCGTATCGGAAAAATTATCCCTGAATGTATGGATTTCCACACCTGCTATGGAATTCCTACCGAGAAGGCTCTTGTGCTATAGATAAACTGAAATGAACAGGAATACACTGGAACTCCATAAGTATGCTGCGACTGGCAAGTACCTCTACTCTGATCCGGCGCTATATCTCTCCGACTAGTGGATCGACTGTGGCACACCTTTATGGGTGGCTGAAACCGGTATACATACATGTACTCCTTGATCGCGACATAGCTATACACGAGAAATTCCTGATCTCTTCAAGGCAAACTATGTGCATTTGAACACCTCTGACGTCGGTGTGGAAACGCGGGCCCTTCGGGTGTTCTCCTTGGGCGCCGTTCCGAAATCTATTCCCTTCACTGCATTCCTATTACTGGGTTGATCCTGCGTAGCAAACACTGGCTCAGTTTTCACTGGATCTGATGGATGGCCTATCATTCTGATTCACTCGAACGGTGCTCCTCCGTAGTGCTTGATAAAGAAACACGGTGCGCCAACGTGAACTCCAATCACAGCTCCCGAAGTCACTTCCACTATGGCTCTCGATCTTCCTCTCCTTCTCAAATTCTCTGTTTCTGGTTCTCTTGTACGTGAAATTTACCCAAAGTTGAACCTTTTCGCTCAATTCTTTTCCTACTAGGTTTCCCATTACTTCTTCCACAAATTTGAACCTTCTTCTCTTCAATTTCTTGTCTTGATCGCAACAGTAGCCTGCAGTCTTGCGACCTGGCTAGTCCTTGTATCACAGCAGCAACTCCTTCATGCACTTATCCTAGCATCGACATTCGTTTCCACATACTCTCTCGGACTCGCATTATCTATTACTATTTATCGCCTTTCACCGTGGCACCCACTCTCAAGATTTCCCGGCCCACGGCTGGCCCGCATAACCAAGCTCTGGTCTATTTATTATATTGTCCGTGGAGACAGGCATATCATGCTCGAAAAGTGCGTTACAATTCATCTACATTTTTCTTACTGAACTTTTACTTCAAGACTTCACCACTACTACGGCCCATGGGTTCGAGTCGGTAAGTCAACATTTTTCCGATTAGTCAAATGGTTTTCAATGGTGATTCAATATAGGTCCCAATGAGCTCTCGGTTAATAGCGTCGCCGCGATTCATCCAATCTACCACAACCTTCAACGGGGAGACTCATACAAAGGTAGTTGAACTTCAATCACATTCCATAACAAAGACTGACTTGTCTTCAGGAATTCCCACTCCCGGGGATGGGAACACGTTGTTTACTTTGACCGATAGGAAGATCCACAGGGAGCGACGTAAGGTAAGTAGCCGTTGTATGAGGTCTGACCTCAGCTCCATGGGCACCCGGCTTACTTATGGGTCAATCAGGCGTGGAATAAGGCGATCTCTGGCTCGTCCTTCCCAGACTTTGCAGCAGCAGCAAACGTGAGTGACTCTTTGCTTAACATGACATCCTCAAAGCTCATTTCTGGCTTTGCCCAACAGGTTCGACTGTCACAACTATCCACAGTCCTCCATGACCTGAAGCAGGAAAGCGTAGACCTCCACTCCTGGCTTTCCTTGACACTGATGTAAGGAAGGCAACCTGCTGATCGGACTCTTACTAAAGATTTCCTCTTGCAGGGACCTCATTGGCGACATTGGTTTCTCCGGAGGCTTTGACAACCTCGCGAATGGAAAAGATGTGCATGGATGGATGTCGATGGTACATACTTTTCTTTTCCTTCTGATAATTTCCTTTCCTGATCCATCATTCAGTTGGAAACAGGTGCTATTGCTGTTTCTAGTAAGCTCCACCTTTCACCCATTATGCTTAGCTCATCGCAGTTCAGTTCTTGGACAAATTCCTTGGATGAAAGACTTGGTCTCTCTGGTCCCCCAGAAAGGTCCTATCGAAAGCTTCCATTCTGTTCGTAATTTTCCGCTCTTTCAATTCGAAAGAATCACTAACTTTGTTGCATCAGTTTTCGAAGCAGAAGATAGAGATGGCTATGAAACGACAAGAAACTGACGGAGTGAAGCAAGACATTCTCAGCAAAATTGTGAGTACTGACTATGCTTTCATCTTAGTTGGTGGGGACATTGACCGGTCTGTTCTAGATTACAGACCATCAGGATCGCGGTGCACCACTCACGATCAGTGAGGCCGCTGCAGATGCTTCTCTGTTGATTGCGAGTTCGCTCGAAACGACTTCACAGGCCTTGACGACAATATTCCGACACCTCGTGGAAGATAGAGATGTGTATCAACGTCTCCAGCTCGAAATCGAAGCTATCGGTATCGATCCTGGGAACTTCGACCCTACTACGCTCGACCGGATGCAGTATCTTGACGCAATTGTCAGCGAAGGGCTGCGAATTCGTCCTCCGGCGCCTGCGGGTTAGATATCTTATCGCTCCTTTCAAAACAATGATCTGATAACGGGTACCCTTTGCACAGGTCCACCGCGCAAGACGGGCAAGGAGGGCGCTATTATCCTGAACGAATACGTCCCAAAGAACACAACGATCTATGTGCCCACCTGGACACTGCACCGAGATCCAGACAACTTTCGAGATCCTGAACGCTTTATTCCTGACAGATGGCTAAAGGACGCTGATCGGTTGATTCTGCCCCATAACCCGCAAGCGTTTGTTCCGTTCAGCGTTGGACATGGCGCTTGCGTGGGTCGGCAACTTGCGATCCAGAATATCAAGTGAGTGATCGGTTCTGAAAGATTGATACCGTCCATCAAACTGATCGTCTTCCCTTCAGGCTTGCCATCATCCATGTCATGTCATCTTTTGACGTCAAGGTGCCCGAAACCTTCGACCTGAGCGCGTTTGATAACTCTTATTCGGTAGGCTCTGCACGGCTCTGCCCATTGTCAGATAGAGGCACCGGAACTGACCAAGGTGAAACTTCTAGGAACGCGGACTTTGGATGCATGACCCCTTCCTCGTCCAACTGCTTCCTCACATCAGTATATCTTCATAGCCCAATCTTTCCGGCAGGCACTCCGTATACCCCTCGCTATATTTAACTTATAAGGAACACCGCAGCACTATCATATGTATACTATCTATTGATTGGTTTCATGTATGTACATTATTTATCAATTGCATTATTTCTGGACCACGCAACGCGCTTGGTACCCCCGCATTATTCATGTGCAAGTGCTAGTAGAATGTCGATGATCGCTCAAGAAAAACTATTTTTTGATGGTTGTTGTGTAACGAACGGGAATGTACATGAAACTTGCAGGTTTGAAGTGCGAAAAAATAATAGAGGCGATGTCCATTTTACAAGCACAAATTAGAGTCTAGACTGCATGCAGATGAATCGAAGAGATAAGTAAAAGCTAAACAGGTACAACGTCAATCAGAAGAGAATCGTGCTTCCAGATACCATATTCCTAAGGATGATTCGTGAGACCTGTGAATATTCTAATTTCTGGAATGGTTGCTCACCTTCCACGAATCATCGAATTTGGAAATGTCGACCTCTTTGGAGACAGAAATACGGAAGTTGGTCAGGACTTTAGCCGCGAGTAATCTAGCAACATATCAGCAAGTATTCCACAGTATAATAGAGAGCCTACTGACTTCATGTTGAAAAGTGCGACAGGCTTGCCAGTGCAGACGCCTGGACCATAAGCAAAGGGAATGAACGCGTCGAGATTGTGGGGGACACCCTTGTACGAAGGCAACCACCTTTCTGGCAAGAACTTCTCAGGGTCAGCAAAATGATTAGCTAGAATTATGGTAAATCAGTACGCTCGACGTTCTTCCCACAGCATAACGAAAGGCGTACGATCATGATGCAGGGCGTAATTGGGGCACGAAACCGTTGTCCTCGGAGGAATGAAATGTCCCTCGATTTCGTAACCACTGTCGAAACTGTACCTGGGCGGACCTGGAGGGTAGATGGAATCAAAACATTGCTCGGGAGTGATAAGAATTCATAGGCATACCTGCAGCAACTGGGGGGATGAGACGTAGGGTTTCTTGGATGCAAGCGTCGAGGTAGGGAAGCCTCAGAAGTGTGGTGTCGTCAATTTCGCCCTGTTCGAGGATCGCGGCTTGGACTTCCTCTCGGAGCTTTTGCTGGGCGCTCTCGTCGGCAGCAATGTAGCGGAAGAAAGCAGCGAGGGCTTCAGACACCGTATCGGAGCCGGCTAGGATAATGAACGACGCGTCTGAACGCGCTTGGGCGGGAGTCAATACAGTCTCGTTTTGCTAGGCACATTTAGTCAGCTGAACATGATTGGATTCAAGGCAGAGTCGCTGCTCACGATTATGCCGAGGATATCTTGCGTATCACCAGATCCTTTCTCCTTGGTCTCTTCAACCTTTTTAGCAGCGAATTTCTGGAAAGTGAGGATAGGATCTGGTTGAGGGGCCGCCGCAATAAGGTCGCGCATCCAGGGAATATTTCCGAAGACTGCACGGAGTAATTGAGTCAATTCTTTTGATTCATTACGTAGAAAGTTTACCTGAAACGAAAATGAGACCAACATGAAGCTAATAGATGCGTTAGAGAGACAATGAAGACGGTCTGCTATCGAGTACGTACCACTTCCAGCCAGCCTTCGGTGTCCTTCCCGGCTTTCATAGTCTCGAAGCCTCCTGAGAATGCCATGTCTCCCATGTTGTCCCTTTGACACTATGTCAGATTTAGTCCATCCCACTAGAAAGATCAACGTACAATGTCCACATATGGATCCAATGCGACATATCGAGAGCACCCGAACCAACTTTCGAACGGATAATATCGAGCAATTGCTCTGTACGAGCCTGAGATTATTGTAAGTATGTTGATACAGCTTGACATGGGGGGGCCTCACCTTTGCATGGATCCGATACCTGTGCAGGGCTTCACTCGAAAATGCCTTCTGCCATCCCTGGAAGTAAGCAAGACGGTTGTCAGCTATGTGACAATGTCGTATATGGGTCCTGTATTAAGAATACGTACAATGACACGTCGATCATGCTCTTCTCTATCGATAGTGGTGATCACTGCATCTGCCTCTTGAGGGGCGGCTGAAGAGGGCTTTTAAGCTTCTTTACTCCTTTAACGGAGTATACCAACATACCTTGGTAGCTGGGAGCTCTGAACAACTTGTTGTAGATAGGACGGACCGCGGCAGGCTCGTTGACAGAGAGCTCATTAGGACCGGTCCGAACCCAAGGGCCATATTGCTTGTGGAGTCTGTTTACAGTCTTCAGTGGCAATTATAGAATCTGGTATCACTCCACACACTTAGCGATCACAAGGTGTCGTTTGCCGGTAGTAGTCCAATAGACCATCCAAAATTTCGTTATTTTGGCGAGCACGGGTCCAGGATAGCTGGCCAAAGGATGCCAGGGTGACAATCGGTATGCAATCATGGACCCAGCCAGAGATAGATTGAAGCTCGCAAGGACCTTCCAAGCAGTTGCGAGTGCTCCCAAGAGTCCAAGGTTGGACGAGATAGCGGTGCCAGCAGAGCCCACCCAGAGTAGCCCATTGGCAACAATATACGTCACGATATTGGGCTCGTAGCTCTTGAAGAACAAATGGGAAGCCTACGCATGCCTCCATTCAATACCATGGATCACGGTTTCGAACAAAACAAGTTGAACTCACCAAGCCCAAGAGGGCGGCCGTGGTAGCAGTGTTCAAAGAGCTCATTGGGTCTCTGCACCTTCCCCTGGATGGTGGTCAAGGTTAAGAGATATGGGCGCCCAGTGCCCACCATATCCACGGCGCACGAAGATCGGTAGGCAGTGTGTGGTTCTAGTGCGCGCTTGATGATCAAATGATGCACACACGGTTGGCTGGAGCCTGGAATGCCATCTTCCGAGCCTTCTTTTGATTCCTGATCACCACATCGTCCCATGGCTGGTGTACGTACATATGTCAAAGCCTTCACCGATGCTCGCCGTGGCGAGCGCTCTATCAACGCAATGTTCTCCATCAAAAATGCGGCGTCATTCTGCGATCCTACCGCACCAAGCCGCACCAGCGCTATGGTCGGCTTTTGGCTTCTTCTGGCTCAAGGCGTTTCAACTCATGGAACCTTTCCAAGTCCTGCAGTTTTGAGCGCTGATGCCAATGCTATGGTTGATCACCCATTCTCATGCTTGTATGGAGCTCTGACACAGGATGGAACTGATGGGGACTTGTCCCTGCGATTTTCCGACCTCGGGCCTATTTAACCTATCTATACATATATATGAATAAACCCCCGTTCGAGCAGGCTTTACTTAAGGCTCCCAGATTAGATCCTCTCTGTTTGGGCTGGCCGGACCTCTTTCTCGATCCACGGAGTCGCCCCCCATTGACTAACAAGCAACCATGTCTGCTGAACAACTTAAACAACTCCAAGAGTTGTACGCGGTCATCTCTGACATCCAGTTAACAAAGGTGAGTAGCTTCTTGATTTGATGGGCCCTTCTCTAATAGTGTTTCGCTTAGTATACATATGGTTTGTGATTCGTTTCACTGGAAGAGGACGTCTTGTTGACCCCGGTCTCGCTGCAGTTGCTGCCTCTGTTGTATTATTCTGGGATATCTTCCTCACGTTCGACTTGGAGGTAGGGGATATCTGATATAGCTCTCAGATCTTTACTCAAATGAGATGCAATAGGTAGCACGAGTATGGAAGACTAGGTCCTCTATCGGGAAATACCTATTCATCTTTGTACGTCGAGCTGTGTAGGTGCTTCCGGCTGGAATAATCTCAGTCTTTTAGAATCGCTATATCCCACCCATCCTTTTTGCCTTTGATCTAGTTTGTAAGTCCATATCTCGACGGCAACATGCCCTATCTCTTGCTTATCCCTCTCCCCCAGTCCAACTGCATCCCAACCCAACTCTTACTGTAAGTTCTCGTTTATCATGGTACTTTGCTCCCCCCCACTTACGTCTTTCTCTAATCTTTAGTTGTGAGATGATCCGGCTCTCCTTCGAAATACTTCATCTGATCCAGGGCTACGCAGTTGCCGGAACTCATTCCTACCATCGACTGTACTGGGGATTTTTGCTTTGGGCACGGTCGAATGTATGTCTCTATACCAATGTTGGAACGCGGAAAGCTAATCTTGTTATTTCCTCGTAGTTGTTCTCGTGCTTCGAACATACGCACTTTACCATAACAAATGGCTTCTAGGCTTCCTTACGTTCCTATGTGTCGTAAGTTCCGCCCCGAAACCATCATCTTCTTGATCTTCTTTTCTGACAATCAATTCATTTTGATAGGGGTCTACCAGCACTATGGCCATTGTCACAATCTATCTCTTCAAGACTCAAATTATCTGTGAGTTGTAGCTCGTGTTCTTTCCACATTCATCTTTCTCTAAACACGGATCCATGTTTCCAGGGCCTCCCCCAGGATCCCTTCCAGTCGTTGGTTGCGTATCAAATTGCAGCGCACCTATCTGCAGAACACTACTCACAGTTTTTTGGGCACCTTTCTTCGTTCTTGAAACTCGTAAGACTACTCTCCCCCATTTCCTGCATAGCACTGCAGTCCTGACCACTCGGCTATCCTACAGTCATTCTCGGATTGACTCTCTGGAAGTCTTATATATCTTGTGGGTCCACTTCGCAGACATCCTCGCAGCGCCCACTGATCAGCTTCTTTGGTCAGACACCTCCATCGGCGCTTCGAAGTCCCCCTTCGTGAGCATCATCTATCGAGATGGTCTGATCTACTATTTTGGTGAGTTTTTATCAAAGACATTGCTTCTTGTACTAACAGCCGCGTTTTTCTAGTGATCATGTGTATGTACAGATAACTGTCCTTTCTTGGACACAACGACTGACCTTCTGGATTTCTGACAGCCATCTCGGTCACCAACCTCGTCGTTTGGGTCGCAGCGCCCATCACACTGTCGTATCTCGCCACCAGGTTCGATTCCTAGCCACGTTCTACAAGCAATTGTTATTAATTTGACTTGCATAGCTTGATGCGCAGCCTTCAAGTGACGATCTCCTCACGACTCCTGCTCAACATCCGAGGGATGTTAGATCGCGGATATGGTAGTAGCACCTACCAATCGACTCAGATCTCGACTATCGGCTATGCACCCAATCCGAAATTGGGAGCTAAAAAGACTGGAACATCATACACTGCATCCACGGAAATCTCCAGCTATCAACTGGGCAACATCAATCCCTCAACAACCTGGGTGGGTAGCGCCGGCCACGAGGATTACCGCTATTAAAAGTGGCTTCGGACATTGGCAGGAAACGACTTAGCTTTCCCCGACGTTTGTTTCTATCATTACATTTTTCAGCACAGGTGTGCGTGGTATTTATTTACTCGTAGAGTAGTTGTAAAAACAGATTTATCCAAGGGGTGTTAAAATAAGAAAGAGTGCAGATAAAATATCGTGTAAATACTACTGATATACAGATCGGTTTGTTTAGTCGAGTTCCATGTCACCTTCCTCCATGTCACCTTCACTCGAGTCGGGGTGCCTCGTCGAAGGACCCCTCTCCAACACCCCTACAGCTTCTCGCATATCCTTTGAGGTACCCACATAGGCGGTGACAGCTTCCAACCTGTCCACAAACGTACCTTCCAACGCGGCATTGGGTAGTTTCTTGCCATCGGTGTTTGGTGCGGATGAAGTTCCATCCTTGGGATCTTCTTGCCTAGGTGGACCAATTGAGGTGCGCCGACCACTGACGAGGCGATTGACAGCCCAGTTGACATATCCCGTTGTGCCAAGTTCCCATGGCCTCTTTCCAGTTCCAAACGCCAGGGTGTTTCCGCCGTCCTGTGACGAAGTAGGCTGACTGGATAGCGGGGACGTGTACGGCATTGTAGAGTCAAGGGGAGGAAGAGTTGATACGGTCGTGTAGAGTGTGTTGAGGGATTCAGGTAACGTAGACATCTGGGCTAGAGACTCGTTCCCTAGAAGCGCGGCGATTTGGTTGAACCGTTTCTCGGCTCTCTGCTTCGCGGCTCTGGAGCTCGAAAGCCCTCGATTCAAAAGACGGGTCAATCGTCTTTGCTGTGGACAGAAGATATCCGTCAGTACTGGGTACCTTATAAGAGAAAAGGAACATGGAATACTAACCTCGTCTAGCCGCTTTCGCAACTGTTCGATTTCATCCATCATCTCTCGTTGTTTGTCGATGACCGCCTTTCCTCCTTCGCCACCCGTCAGATCGGCTCCTTCATAATGGGGTAGGACAACGACGTTGCCTTGCTCCAGCTCTGGCGGTATGAAGAAAATGTTTCGCAAACTCCATGCCTCGAAAAAGTCAAAGGCGATGTCGGTGTGGTACTCAAGCAGTGTCTGGAATGCAACTAGGCCTTGCTCGACCTCTTGCGTAAGGTCCTCAGCCTCTTGCTCTGGGGCTATAGGCCACAGTATTTCAGTTTAATCGTCTCAAAAACACGTAGGGAATTATACCTTTGGCATGCTTCTTCCCTTTCTTCCCCTTGCCTTGAGTCGCTGTCTCAACAGCTTGGGCCGCCTCCTTCTTGCGTTTCTCCTCCCTTTCTTCCACCCAGCGTAGCAGGAACTCTTCCATCCCATTCACACCATCTTGCACGGCATTGTTGGCAATATTGATAATGTCATCGAGCAGTAATTGAGGAGCGAAACCAAGGGCCTCGCAGAGCAGTAAGGAAGACGGAAGGTGGGTTGTCGTCGCGGTTTCTTTAGCTTCAGGGACGGGCATCGCGTTGCAGTCGTGTTCTACAGAGTGTGGTACACGACGGCGGTCGCGTCATGAACGCGGTTCGCGGGAGAGTGCACATGTTGAAATGCAAGTTCGCGTTTGTGAGCCGTGGGCATGAGTGTGGGAACAACTTCCCTAAGCGCGTTTAGGGACCATTTTACAGGTGTCTCCGAGTCGGGTGGAGCTCCTTCAATGGAACACCTCTCACTCGCGAAATCGACACTGGAACTCTGTTCTATAGGTTTAGTGCGGTTGCCTGTGGAGCTTGAAATGGACGGACAGGACTCTGACATGCCCCGCGCCTATTCGATGGCCAGGTCTGAGATGATCAACGATCATAGAATATTCGGAACACAGTTCTGTTGTACTGGAGTGCACCTGTGCACAAGCCTCCTGACATTGCGCTATTCTAGGCAAACAATAATATAATGGAATGGAAGGTTTTGAACAATGCACTGAGCGGCTATGTGTTTTGCTGCTGGTACATAGCGGGGATGACCATGACCTGTGATCACAAAATACTACTTTACTTGCTCCGGGTGGAATAACCGCGATGTGTCAAGGGATGGCTTCTAGTGACTGTCATTAGCCGGCCTATGTCACATCGTTTCATAATGCGATCTAGCGTCCACGCTGTCCGATCGTTGTTGCAATTTCGAATATTCAGAAGATGGCTCCCTAGACACACCGGGCTGGGCACAGGCATATAAAGAATGTCCTTGCCTGCGGTCTGTTTCCCCAGAGTACCAACACTTACTCCTCCCTCCAATCCTCAAACACCTTTATTTCTCTGCCAATTCTACACTTCCGCATCACCATGGCAAGAACAATTAGAACCAGCAAGAAATCTGTCGGTGGTGAGTACATTAATATCCCTTTTGCTCTCAAACCTTAAGCCTTAGCCTTGACCCTTACCTCACAGGCAAAACCCTACCACACACTGCCCTCAACATCACATCAAACAGGGCTCCAGCAATTAAGAAACCCGACCTCGCCGCTATAGCTATCCCCCAAGACAACGGCCAACTTGTCATAAAATCCCTTAAGCAAATGGCTACCAAGACCGTCGTGCGTCGAAACAAACAGGCCGCTGGCTCCAGAAATAAACAACCTCCCCATATCAATATGGCCGCTGCCCTCAAGCAACGTCGGGGCACGGTGGCCCTCAAGGAAATCCGCCATTACCAGTCAAGCACCAACCTGTTGATCTCCAAGCTGCCTTTCGAAAGGCTAGTCAGAGAAATCGCTTCAACTTACAGGGTATATGAATGGTTTTTTTACTGTTTCCATGATATTTAACTGACAATATATGTATAAGGTCGGCACCCGATTCCAACCGTCCGCATTATACGCTCTGCAACAGGCATCGGAATCCTACCTCGTGACCCTATTCGAAGACATACAACTCGCCGCGATCCATGGAAAACGCATCACTGTGATGCCCCGCGATATGGCACTTGTCCGAAGATTGAGGGGAGACAAGGTCACAAGAAGAGTGTAGAGATTCTTGCAACAACGTTCACCCACATCATCTTGTCGGCTTCTTTCCAACTTTAAATACCACAAATATCCCATTCAACATTCAATGAGAATTTGAGAGAACAAAAAAGACTGGTATGAATATCTATACAAACTTCAGATACAAAGAATCAACAAGAACAACGAATAAGGATACACAATAAATAGTTTACACCGAATGTGCAAAAATTCGGGGCTGAACAAAAATAAAATGACCGATCTCGATCTCTTCAACTTGTTTCAATTGCTTCAATAACCAATTCAGCTGGTGTTTCTCCATCATTTGTCTCCATCTCTGCACAAGCTTTACTATACAGATCATCAGATGGAGATGTAATACTACGTGAGGCTAGAACATACCGGTACGCTTCCCGACAAGTCTGGCGAACTGAAGTCGACTTCCACTTTTGATTGACTGATTGTGGGGCCAACATATCGGAATCCAGTTCTGCAAACGGCAAAAAGTTCGCCAATAAGGAAGATCACCAGATATAACAATAAAACTTACGTAAGTCTTCTCCCAAAAGCTGAAGTTTATCCCGAGGAAGATATTGCCTACAAGTCAGGGGGAATCAGGACAGGCAAGGAAAGCCGAATCTCGTACAACATACCATGAATTATTACGATCATAGAACCTCACGATATACAACTTAATCTTCCGTCTATGCCTGGTTTCTTTATATGCCTGAACAATATTAGGTGGTACGTCTGGATGATCGGCGTCGAATACAACAGCGGGCCACCAAGGGAATGATTCTGCTTTAGCCCACACTAGCGATGAACAACAAATCAGTGGAACGAAAGAGTCTAGAAGAACACTGGACATACCTAACGTCCCACTCTCATAATTCTCGATCCTCGCCGCTCTCCTCCTCGGTGGTCCCCTTTGCTTGGGGGGGCTCTTTGGGGGTTTCCTCTGCTGCTCAGGAGCATCACTATCCGTCTCGTCCCCATCCTCGTCGCTCGGCAAGTCACTAAGCTCGCTCAAATCCGAGTCCTCATCCGTTCCGATGGCAGGGGCAGGAGCGTGCTTGCGAGGAGACGAAGATGATACTGTGCCGGATCCCGACGCGACAGGCTGCCGAGGAGCTTGAGAGGGCGGGTTGCCAACAGCCGAGCTTGGTCCCGCCTCAGGTTGTTCGGACTGATCATGGGAGTTAGTATTGGCGCTAACACTAGCACTGGTACTAGGACGGGCAGCTTCCTCTTGGGCCTCTTTGCGCAACCGTTCGCGTTCAGCCTTCCTTCGGAGAGTCTTCTGTTTCCTAGTATATGGCGTATCCAGCTCCTCAATGACAATTCTTCCCGAAGCGTCCGTTGAAGTCCTCGACAAGACACCACCACCTAAAGGTGTACCAGGAGGAGCGGGGTGTGGGACTGGCGGAGGAAGAGAAAGATCGATCTCCATCTTCCCCTCTTCTTTCGGCTCTTTCACCCGATCTTCTGGAGCAGGAGTTCGTAATGTCTGGTTCTCTGAAGCCGCAGTGCTGACAATCGACAATCTGGAGGAGGGGTGATCTGCGCACAATACATTCAGTTTCAACGATAGACTATCATAAGAGGGCGACTTGCCTGTCTTCTGGCGCTTGCGGGGCGGTGGCAGAATGCTTTTGTCTGGAGGGGGCGCTCTACCGCCACGACGATGATCAGCGGGGAGGATCCAACCAGCATTGAAGAGTTGGAATGAACCACGGTTATCTACATCGTCGACGACGCGAGGAGCTCCAGGGAGAGGTGTGGCAGACCAGGATGATCGTTTCTTCGGCTTCGGCTCCGCGGTAGGTGAGACCGGTGTCGGTGGGACGGTTCCTGATCCAGAAAGTTAGCAATGTTGTCCATCTACCCCAATAACAATATTCATACCTGTTTCTCCGGTCTCAGCAGTTGCAGTCTCAGCAGCTGGTGTACCGGAAACGGTCCTGGCGGCTTGCTTCTTCGCCTTTGCCTTTTCATACTCCGCCCTCCTATCACGTTTCTTCTTCTTCGTCGGCTTGGGTGGTGGAAGCAAGGGAGAAGGCGGAGGCGGCGGTTTGTATCTCGCAAATTCGAAGCTGAACAAAGAAGTAATAGGATCTACGTCCAGTTCCAAGTTCAACCCATCCTTGATGGGTTCGCCTGAAGAAAGCAACTCGAGGATTTCCATTGGAGGCTCCAAGTCACCGACAGGCGGTAAGGTTGAAGGAGACGGCTCGGAACTGGAGTCAAATGGCGGTTGAGTTGGCCGAGGGACTAGTTGATCAAGTTTCTCGAATATAGGTTTTGAGGCGGTTCGTAGTCGCAGTGCAGCTTTGAAGTGGGGCGTCCCCGCCTTGTTATACAGAATGGCATTATTAATCACGAGGTCAATGTCTTCCTGCACCAGGAGTTAACAGATGATTGCATTAAAATCGGCTCCAAACTTCTTACTTTGAAGGTTTGAATGTCCCAATACTCGTGTTTATCCAGCCTATCCTCTATCATGGTCCAGCATATAGGGTTAAGAACAATATCAAAGTAGTCCGGAACTTCGTTCTTGTTAACCGGGTTCTTGAAGAAATCGCTTCGATCCGCCCTAAACAACATTCGTTTCCCAGCCTGAGAGAAGAAAAAGAGAGGACGTACGCCATTATATGTTCCAACGCCATCCGAAGAGCAGCTTCATGTGGAAACAATACGGAAGACAGAATTTGGTGAATGATCTCCGTCTGCCTCAATTTCCTCATCTCGCGAAGGCGCGTCAACCGTGTCAAGGACTTGAGCTTAACAAGATCTTGACGAAGCCGTTGGAGTTGCTAGAGACTCGTTAAGCGAGATCGAAGAGTACCAGAGGGAGGTGCTCACATCGAGTTTCATTTGCTTCTCTTCGTCTGTCTGGATTTTCCCTCCACTCGCTGTCCAGGGCTCCAGATGAAGCCTCTTTAACAGTGGTGCACCCCGTCTTGCCTCCCGCTTCAGACTCCAGTAACGACACACCAGCTGGACAAACTCGACCTTCTTTCTGATCTTGATCTTCTGGATATAGTGCGCAATGCGGTTGACTATAATGGCTGGAACAATAGGCGGGCCTGGTTTGTAGGTCTTATTATATGCACGGGCAGATTTCGAAATCATCGTAGATGAGAGCTGGGCGTTTTTCTGGGCTTCAGCGGCAAGACTCGCGGCACGGATATCTTGTTGTTCTCTCTGGCCCAGAGTCAGTTCACAGGAATTGTAGCCTAGGAGGGTGCGCCTACAGGTAAATGCCGTTCACAGTATGCTTGGAGAGTCACAGGTTCTGAGCCTTGCGTGGTCTTCATTGGTAGCAACAATTTCGCTTGCCGGGCACAAGTCGTATGGAAGGCAATGAAACAAGACGCTTTTCCACATTGAATGCAAGCGCCGCCTTTGTAATCGCAAAGAGAACATTTCTGAACACCTTTGTGAGAGATGGATAGAAGACGTCACAAAAGGGACCGCACCAGTCGCCATCTCTGCTTAGATATGTTGTCCATCCCCGTAATTGGTTCCATGAACACTTCGTTCGCCACTCGAGTTTCGGGCACCCAGATAGCACACAGAAGGTGCACCCATTCCCCAGTAACCGTTTGCTTGAATGCTCCTCCTTCGTTCGGACACAGACCACATTGCTAACCGGAGTGAGAGAGAGAAGTAGGCAGTAAGACAGTGGCTTACCACCGGGTTTTCAGGAGATACCGTGCATTTCCGACATAGCCATTGACCCTCTGGAATATATGGTACTCCATAGCAGTCTGTGAATAGATACATGAGCTTTCAAATCCAATTCAAAGGCAACGAAACCAACCTTGATGCACCGCAAGGTTGCAGCCATCACAAAATACGATCGCGTTGCTATTTTCTCCTTCGGAATCGTCACATATAGCACAGGTAGAGTCTTCAGAAGGCATGGCAAGGTCCGGTTTGGGCAGGTTTTTCGTCTGGGAGTTCAAATTCGTCGGCAATGGATTCTTTTACGATAAAGGAGGGACGCACCAAGTCAAACCACTCTTTCTCTAGCCTATCCATGATAATCTCGAAGGTTTCGCAGGAAATCTTGTCTATTTGCTCCTTCTTTCGCTCGGTATTGACGGCCTCCAGCCACTCCAAGTCCTGCTCGTCCATGTCGTATTCAACTTGTCGCGCCAAATCGATTTCAAGAGGCTCTGTACGGATCGTCAACGTTGGGGATCGCACAAAAGCCTAAATGAACTTACCTATATGCCTAATATAATAGTCTGGCCTCGTAAAATCCGAGAAATCATTGTCTATCGAGAATTCAGCAAGCAGTCTGGGGAATTGCTTTAAGTTGTTACATACACCCAAAGGATCTGGCCTGGCCGTCATGAACGCCATTCGGCTGGGTTGATACGTCGTCCTTGATCTTCTCGAACTGTGCCTTTGGCAATGCTGTCGGTCCTGGCGATGGACGCGTTGTCCTAGCCATCGAGCAGGTTGATGCCGTCGCGACTTCGTGATGGTATACAATACACTGCTATTCTCTGAATTTCGACGCGCTACGTCCTAATAATCACGTGCATTGAACGCCCCTATTAAGAACAGTGATTCTGAAGGGTCGGCTCAGATTAGAGTCAAGGACTTGTGATTCAGTGTCCCAAGTCAGATGCTCAGAACGTTATCGAATATATATTGCTTAAAAACCAAGACTGCTATGGTACATGTGCGGATATATAGTGGGTAAACACACAGGCGGGTATTACAGTTCATCCGCCGCTCGTTCACTGTCCGGTGACTTAATGCTACCATCGAGAACCGAATCGAAGAACTTGGTCAGCGGTTCCAACTTTGTGGCACCTGAGCATAGGGACATTAGACAAAACCGGGATATTAAGAGGCTGGAACCTTACCTTCATAGAGTACAGGCGAAGTGGAACCAACGGGGAAGACGACGACCTTGGAACCCTTGTCGCTGTCGTTGTTCAGGCCCAGAATGCTAGTAGCGTTCCCAGTCTCGTCGCGATGTGTTCCGAGATTCAATTTTCCACTGTATCTGTTGCTCAAGACCTTCCATAGTAGAGGAACCTTAGGTTCTTTCGTCAGGAGAAGAGCCCTTGGAACTTTGGCCTCCTAGGGTCAAGGCCCAATTTTAGCTGAGATTCACGCAATAGTCTAAGGTGTAGAACATACCTTCTCCAACCAAGGCTTAATTTCCGTAGGCTTATAAAGCTTCTTCGGGGGGTTGGCAATTCGTAAACTGACAGCCTTGAAGATAGAGCCTGCCGTCCGTTCACTCTCGTAAGGAATGGGATTGAGATGTTTGCCCCGAGGGTAGATCTGAAAAACCTGTTAGTCCCTTCCCTCCTATAGGTCCCAAGACGAGAAGTGGTACCTTGATAGTAGGGTATCCTTTGATGCCCTAAAGCATCGTTCAGTCGAAACATCGGAGTAACGGTTGATTTGACTCGCACCTGCTCGGCACACAACCGTTTATTGGGCTCCTCGTCGCAATCCACAGCATACGTCGGCACAAGGGGCGACAGAGAGCTCGCCGCTTTGCTCAATTCCGGGGCGAGTCGTTGACAGTGCTAAACATTCGCATTCCGTTAGAACCGTTCCCCACCGCGACATACAGGACATACTCCACACCACGGCGCAACAAATGCAACAACACTAGTTTCCTGTTCGAATACCGAACTTTAATTAGCACCCAGACCTCCTTCTGACCTAAAACGAACATACCGGCTTGTCCATCGCCTTCCTAAATGATTTCTCGTTTAAGAGCTTCACCTTGGAGTTCTTCGGGAATATAGCAGCAGAGACCAGCGAAGGTGTCAGCGCCAGAGCAATCACAGCGTTAACGAGCAACATTTTGTGTATATTAGGGATATAGACACAGAGAGAGAGAAATTATGAGCAGGGAGCAAAGTGCCGTTACCGTGCTTACCAATAAATAGGCGCGACGTTGCGACACGTCAGTGTGAATTGTCAGCAACCTCGGTCGAAGCCCCTATTACGAACATCAGGCCAGGGACTCCGATGTCAAGTTCCCGTCCAGTTTCCCCCGAGCGTACTTCCTTTGAGTGTGTGCTGTTTAGACATAGGCTTTACAGGATCATCCACTCGGATTATCTGTAGTCAGTTCTCCAACTGTACTTAAATAACATTCCAACAGTCCCCTTTCCTTTTTGTTCTGCTAGTACCCTCGACCCAATGCACGAATCAGTCTGGCATAAACGAGCCCTCAATCCCCTCTTGGAAATATAGACATCATATTGCTCATTTTTTACTGACTGCGCTTCCCCGCCGGGTTCTGATATTCCCCGGAGATCCATTTAACTGTAGGAACCATTGAATTAATAAAGAACCGGATCCAGAACGAATATGCGTACCACTCCACCTCATACTACGCTTATATCGGGCTTTACTACTGCTATAGGCCGTGGAAGGACTACACAGCATACCTTGAGGTATATATCATGCTATCGACCAATGTATATTGTTGCCACACTGCTTGGTATCTTAATTTAAAGATCGGTTATCCCACTCAGACTCCGGCGATTGGTCAGTAGAAGCTCCTCATGTTTAATTATAATGCGTGACTTCCGAAGTGGGGTCCAGTCACATTCCAAAAGGATAGGGCTTTCAACCCCTGTATACCGTATACGCACCCTCCTATTAATTGCTCCCAGGTTATGTACTAGGTAGACAGCAACGATCACATTGGCGCTCTATATAATAGCATACTAGTAATACATCTATGTTACAACGATTTTTAGCAAGTTCTCACCAACTCCTTCGAGTATTTTGTGGACGGACTATCGCCCCGACCCCTGAACTAGCACTATCATGGCCTTCCCGGTATTTTGCCCATGAATTCTCGCCGTCACTTCCCTCGAGGTACGTCGAAGAGTCATTCCCCGGCGATTTGGGTATAGTGGATAATGTAATTGCTTCAGACTGCGTCGACTGGGAAGTACTGATGAAAGATATGTTTTGGGGCTCGAGCATGCCTCGGATGTTCAGCAGCAGTCTAAAGTGTATTCGTGAGACCTTGGTTGTCGGTAGTAGTAGAAGGGTAACCCGTACCTGGAGCATATCGTCGCCTGCAGGCACTTGAGCAAACTTTCAAGTTGTTAGTATCCCCGATCTCTTTAATCAGAGCAGGGTAACGTACCCGACTGCGAGATAGGATGCGAAAGGGTCCAGAATCCATATGAGGAAGTTGAACAAAGATACACCTAGGAACAATCATAACAGTTTAGCATTGGACAGATAGATAAGTCAGAGGTAGCAGGTGCTCACATATGATAACTTGAAATAGGTCATGTATTGTTAGTTCCTACCACGAGAGCATGATAAGGGAACTTACCAATGTAATAGATTAGTCCTGGCAATGTCATGTAAGATGAATTAAGCTCCGGCGAATAGAGGCACTCACCGTCTCTGAACAAGATAGAAACTAACTTTGAAGATTGAGTTCCTCCGAGCTTGTCTGTAAAAATATAGTATAGGATTGAGTCTCATCCGGTTAAGTGAGTTTTCGAGTCAAGGATCCGACTGACAAGTTCGGTAAGACTTCCAGGCTGTCAGAAGAAACACGGCTACAGTCTCATATCGATACAATGTGTGTCGCAGGAAGAGCAAGCCACTTACTAGTTTCAAACAGCATGAAAGGGATCCAGAACGCAATCAAAAGAGGGCGGCATAAAGGACTGGTACATCCAGAAAGACATCCGAGCAAGCCAAGAGTACTGGCAGGTAGAACTGATAACGACAAAGGGATCAGCGCTCTGCCCATCACAATTCTGTCGATCCCATGTCCCAGGGACACACAGAGACCTGGGTACAAAGTACAAGAAAACTCACATGTCTCGTGGCTCAGAACAATCAAAAAGCAGGTTGTCATGTTGGCGATCGACACCTTATGCAAAACAACGTAAGCAAATCGTGTCCGAGAAGAAGGGACTACATAGGTGACCCACGACGGCCAAGGCAGTCAAGGCGTAAAGGAGTGTTTGGTTTTGGTATAGTGCATGTGTTCTCATGATGAGGACACCTGTCAGAGGGGAATCAAAGAGGCGTGAAGGAGGACGGGAAGAGATACGAACCTTCGACGATGGCGATGGCGACCAGGTCGAGCAGCGTCGATGACAATTCATAATTTTTGCAGCTGAAGGGGATGTCAGGTCTTCGTCTCGCATCGCATTTGCGTGGGGGTACTCACAACTACGATTTACGATCAATATCCAGCGCAACTGAAGCTGACATTTACTCACCTCGAAACTTGGGCTATATCTGAACTGAGCTACAAACAATCCACATAAGAGAATGGCCACCCATTCCTGCCAGGCTTCGTACCAATAAGGTCCAAAAAGAAAATGGCTGGCGGAAGGTATCGGTTCTGTCGGGGAACCGAATCATTAAATGTAACATTATAAATTAAATGGATCGCCCACCAGAAGGAATAGCGTCGTTCCTAACGTCCTTTTAGCTTTCCATACACGCGATACCTGTAATTGACATTGATGAATGAACGCTAGGCACACGGGATTTGACGTACCTCCTCCTCGAACGTCAGGCCCATGTCCCAGAACAAGAGCGTGGCTGAAGCCACTGCGTAAAATAAGCCCCAATTTATCCTGAATAGTCATATGGATTTACCATAGGCGTACTGAAGGTATGAAGCCACATTAGAACGGGGAAACAAGAGCCGAGGCAGACACGACACAACGCACCTTCGTGGCCACGACATTGTTCGTGATAACAGAGGGGTCGATCACGCCCATGGGCGGGCTTGAAGAGAGCGTATACTAGAGAAACAGAGAAGGATAAGGACAAGAAGGTAAGGTGGCTACTTCAGAAGGATGCCCCTTTACATAAAAGGTGAGAATGGGAAGAACCGAGGAAATCGCTCCTTCCTGGCTTGTTATAATATACCGGGGAATACGAGGACATAGACTAGCATACTAGACGGAGGTTAATAGTCCAAATAGTTCCGTGTGAGATGTGCCGTTACCCAGGGCACCTATAAACAGCTTCCTGGGATTTAGGTTTCACAAATACTTAACCTTGGTTTTCGAGCGATGATCATGTTCTGATGTCGTAATCTGAGTTTCATTCCAGACGCTCATCCCTCGAGTGTTCCTGAACATCGAATACAGAGGTCAGATATGCGAAGGACGGCAATTCTACGCTAGAATCGAGTTTTCGTCGGGAAAGAGAAGATTTGAAAGGAGGTCTACCCAGTATGTGACGTCGCAACCTTTCGGGAGTTACTGCGGATGTCGAAGTTGCCATTTTTCCTTTGGAAACATCATGATTCATCGTTCTGTCGAGATTCTACGGTCGCAACCCTGTAGGGCATCAGAGAAATCCTCATACGCTTGTTTTTAATTGCTTCTCGACGCCGAGAGAATTTCTTTGTTGTGCGAGCAGATACACCTAAGTACAGGCGTCAACTTGGGCTTCTATTTCCTAACAAAAGCCAACTTGTGGCCCAAGGGTTCCGTTTGCAGTTGTCTCGACAGTTTTGCTGAAGGTTCAATAGGTACTGGCATGTGTATCACCGCTTACAGTGCCCTTTGCGGTTGATTCCGTCACAATGCTGGTTCCAGATGATCTAGATTGGTGTTGGTAATCAAACACCAAAGAATATAAAATAAAAATAACTGACGTTCCAATTCGTTCGGCCCCAGCTTTGAACACCTGAACACAAGCTTCGAACGTTCTTACGCCTCCAGAAGCCTTGACCTTGAGGTATGGTGCTTTATATTTGGTGGCCAGGCGCATTAGCTTCACGTCCTCCACGGTGGCCCCACCTCCATTGAATCCTGTAGAGGTCTTGACGAAAGCAGCACCCGCTTCAGCTGAGATAATGGAGGCAGCTATTTTGGATTCGGGCGTCGGCAGTAACCCTGTTTCAATGATGACTTTAACAGGGATATCACCGCATGCTTGGACGATTGCTTTGAGATGGTGATAGATCTCTGAATAACGCGGAGAGGAGGACAACAGCAAGCCCAGGGGTATCACGGTATCAATCTCCTTGGCTCCGTCTATAATAGCCTGGCGTGCTTCTCTGAGGGCTCGTTCAGCATAGTCGTCAGAAATTACAGGGAAGTTTCCAACCTACTCGGCTTTAGCGACAGCTGAGCCAGCACCTAGGGGGAATCCAACAACACAGCAGGGAATAGTCGACGAGCCTTCCAACCTCTTGGCTACCCGTTCTATGTATAAGCCATTAACACAACACGACTAGATCTGCTTCGTCAGAGAATCTTTCCATTACGGTACGCGGGGACAGCGGGTCGCACCTTGAAACCATGCTGGATGGCCTCATCACATAGTTTATCAATTTGTTCCGGTGTGGCATCAGGTTTGAGTAGTGTATGGTCGATAGAAAGAGCAAGCCGTTGATCTGTAGGACTCGTCACCGTCGACAGTGGTGCCAATTCCGGTTGAAGGTCGTCAGATATCGACGCGACTTCATGTATCTTGCTCTGAATGAGGGACGCCCAGAGTTCGTTGGACCATTTAGAGCGATCTTCAGGGTATTCTATCTCAGATCCCATGCCAAAAGCGTCGGAATGCGATGAAATAAATGTTGAAGTAGGAAATAGGGGGCTTTGATCTAAGTATTGCTAACGTAAGCAGGTCGGCTGTGGGAAATCTCTTCGGCGTGAACCGTCGAATAATCGAGACCCCAAGCTACTCAAAGAACTGCAGCAACACATAAATGCGCATCTACTGAGACGACGGGTAGCTACAATATTTTTCCATTGATTGAGCGCTAGGATCAACAAGTCCCTCGAATTCTCTTCCGCGCGATCTCGCATTCTGTCAATCCTGGCCCTCGATGTTCCGAGTCATTCGCTTCCGGGGCGAGATAACCTGCTCTGATTCCCATGGTCATCTGTAAAGCCAAGGGCGCCTGTAGTTGTCTGCGGAAGAGTATAGATCCCGTTATATTCCTAGAGTCATTCTCAGGATGGCAGTGAGCGACCCTCTTTGTTGTCTCGCGATATGCTCAAGTACTGGAAGCTGAGATGGCCTCAGCCCAAAGCCTTCCCGGAAGCGGGCCAGCCGCCGCCCATCGCTTATACAGCCTGTCCACTCACTTCCCGCTGAGATTATCTTGTATATTGTCGACACATGCTACTCACCAGCATTAGGCGCCGACGTCGATGCCCTCAAAACTCTTGCATTAACTTGCCGCGCTCTCGCAGACTACTGTCGCCCTCTCATATTCCAGTTTATCCAGCTTTCAGACATGCGGAACCGACAAGTAAATCTTTCAGCTCCGGCTGACCGCTTTGCGGCTCTCCCCTGTCACTCGCCTAACGTTATCGAGCTGATCAAGGCACTTTCAGTCAACCTTTCCTACCCCACCTCTCTACAACCTACACGCTCTAATTTTGCGCGCCGTTTTCGACTGCAAGATAGTCAATCCCCGAAGAATGGATGGTGTTGTCTTCTGACGCAGAAGTATTCCAATCTCCGCTCTTTCCAATGCCAGTCCACGTTTAAATGGCCGGATGTTACTCCAGATATTCGGCGCGCATTCCTAGAACTTCTAAAGCTCGAGGGTTTGGAGGACGTAGACGTATCCTTTCCCCACTTACCGCTCCTCGATTTGGAGTTTGGACACCGCCTCGAACGCCTTAGGCTTCGTCACATACCTGCACACACGTGGTCGCATGCACACTTGGTAGCCCGACCTCCCGCCAGCTTTCATCTTTTACCCAAGCTCCAATCACTTATATTGGACAGCGGTGCATGGGAGGAGACCATAGAGGCTTTAGCTCTAGCGCCCACGAACCCACCCTTCGACCCCAGATACCTGAAGCGTCTCCAACTTGGAACCACTACAACGTTTTCTACGGCGCATCATGACTTCCTAAAACTTAGTTGGGCCTCACTTACCTCCCTGGCATTCTCACCCACGACATGGACAGGCGCTGGTTTGTCTTCTTGATTGATCTCCAAAACTCTGGACTCACCATGATTATTCCTGTAGCGCCCCTAGAGGTTGAAACATTTTCTGTGCTCAAAGTTCTGGAGGTCAAAATGGATGTAACCAAACTCGTTGCAGCACTCCAGTGGATCTCCGCCTCTCTTGAGACGGTGCCTATCCGGAAGCGAGGAACCTTGAGACTCGAGAAGATAAACCTTATCCTTTGTTCCAAAGACGAACCCGAGCATCACGAAGTGAGGCCAGAACACTCACGGCTTCTTTCAGATTCGGTATTTTTTGACGAACACGAAATGTGTAAGGATATGTGGATGGCGGGATCGAAAATAAAAGGGCAGTGGCTGAATACGTATCCAGGGCTATGCGGAGGCGGGATTCTGCCGTTTAGTTCCGCTAGGATCCTATCGAGTTGGATATCCGTTGGGTGAAAATGACGAGTATGATGGCGAGTGGGAATACTAGATTTCGTTATACCTAACAATTTACACTATATACAGTCGATTATGCACCTCTCTACTCGTACGGTTGTCGGACTTGATTGGCAGGAGACTCTCAGTCCGAACAACTGAACCCTTGCTTGAACGTGTTATTTAATGTTTCCGTTGGGACATCGTCTACCTAATGCTGGGCCCGACAAGGTTGCGACAAGGTTTCTGGATGGTTGTAAGAACGAATGGCTCTATCTTTGCGATATTCGAATTGCATGGCCGGATCTCAACGCTGCGGATGTCATACGGGTGGGGATATAGTCAATTCGAGTGCCTTGGATCTGATATCTTGTGAACTACAGATGGGTGGGGAAGGTATCGTGCAATCAACTTGAACATGGAAGTATATTGCGAACAATGGACTTACAGCGCCAATGATCAATGATTGCCGCCATCAATGGCCACGCCAATCATCGGTGTGGTACAATTGTTGCTGGAGTACAGCCCACAACGTGCATTGGGGGAATTCATGCAAGCGTCGAAACAAGGCCGTCCGGATTGCCTCGAGCAGTTGCTTCAATCAGCAGATATTCCGATAAACGACACAGAACCAGCACGGGTACACGGCGTTGATACTTGCATCATTTTATGGCCATGGAGTTCAACGGCTGCTGCAAGTTCCTACTGCCCGAGTCAGGCGACGGGCGAAGAATAGTTATACAGTGCTAGTTGCTGCAGCAGAAAGAGGCTATACATAGTATGACACCTCCTTGCCTTTCCTAGGATTGAAATCAACAAATCTGAGCAGACCTTCCAGCCTAGATGTCCAACCCGAAACGCAGCATATTGATAATTGCGTGTGAGGGGCAACGGGGATATTGATCCACGACTACTTCAACACCCCGGAATCGACATAAATGCGACAGATGACGACGATGGCCGTACAGCGCTGATGATTGCCTCGATGAACCGCAAATTGGACATTGTTGGGCAACTCGTTCAACATGCTGGAATCCACATAAATCACAGCAGGTATCAAACGCGTTGCCCCCCGAACAAAGGGAATATTCACTGTGAGTATGTTCTAATCCAACCAATCAGCATTGAGCACTGAGCCTTAGAACATACCCGCCAGTTCACCTCCATTTACTCAGAAGCTACGGGCAATTATGTCTGATGTGAATGTGACAGATAACAAAGGCTTTACAGCGCTGATGTGGTCGTCCAGAAATGTCGTCGTCGAGTCGGACATTTCTGAGCAGCTCCTTTAATACCCTGGAATCGACGCGAATGCAATAGATAAACACCGCACTACAGTGCTGGCGTTGCCCTCGTATTACGGATACTTAGCCGTTGTCGAGCAACTGCTCCAGTTCCTTGCAATTCAGCTCGAACTCCCCGATGCAGATGGAGATACAGCATTAATCCCAGCAGAAAGCGGTAAAGGAGCTCACCATCCCACTATTGCGCGCGACTTATCTGTGAGGCTTTGGCCAAGCAAATTTTCGATTTTCAAATTTCCATTATAGTTACTATGCTCTATATCTTGTACTATCTTCATTTCTTACATTCTTCTAAACGTTAACCAGCATTTCCATGGAATTGTATATGCCCGGTGTGCTTCAAGTGTCTGCTTTTGTCTCTGTAACTGGTATTAGAATGTACATTGTGTTGAACTCGCAAATTTAAAAAGATGTTCTCGAACAGCCTATGCGAGACATGTCTCAGCTGATCTGATGCGGCCTAAGGCACGGGCGCTAAAGTTGGGTTCGAGACTCAGCGGAGGCAATGCTTTACAGCTATGCGGGTGGAATGAGGCCGCTATCCTCGGAACTTGGTGCTATAAAAATGGCGCCGCATCTGACTCTATACGCATCGATTTTCCTCTTGAAATGTCCGACACCAAAGCTCCAACGTCTGTTGATCAGGAGAGGGAGAAGCTGCTTCAGGTTGGCCCTCTCCAGATGGCTGGAGTAGAGGTTCCCGAGGCTGTGTTACGTCGAATATGCCGCTGCCTGCTACCGCAGGAAGATTTGCTGTTCAACCTGGGACGAACATGTCGAGCGCTGAACACACTTGCGTTCGGCATATACCTGCAACAGAGTGACCACTACGACTTCAACAAAGGACTCCATGTTCACGGCGAACGCTCTACACAGCTTTTGGCCGCTGTTTCTTGTGCACTGTTTGTTCAATCGGTTTCCTCTATCACCTGTACTTTCGAACCTTGGGACATACATGGGATGGTTGAAAACTTCCTCGACCTTCTCATCTTTGTCAAACGTCAACACAAAATCGAATACGCATATTTGAGCTTTGGGGAGATCGACCGCCAAATTGAAGGATCTTTTGGATACTCGGGACATCGGTTCACTAGGCGAGGATATTCCTTAAGCGTGAGGCGGTTCTGCTCCATTGTGCGTTCTTTGTTGACAGCTATAGTCAATAAAGGATGCACCACGCTTCGTTTCATAGGTGGTGAGATACTCCTCTCGGGGCGTGTCTTCCCAGCGTTAAGGTCGGCCTCTGAGCCTCAGCAGTTACCACAAGGCAAGGAGCTTTGTTTTTCAAATATTGTGTAAATCTGACACATTCTCCATCTATAGCTGTTATTGATGCCCTAAATCTTGGATGGGATGGAACCATACCAAATTCTGACTGGGTCGAGGCCTTTGGACTCGACGAGAACCAAGATATGGAGGATTCAGACCCGACCGAGCCAAGCGAAGCACTCGCTCATCCAGACTCCAACTCAAATTCAAGCACAGGCCGAAGGATAGAGACCGGACCCCCATCCCATACTCAAATCGAGTCGTCTCTGAGGGGTGTGTACATAAACTCGGACATGCTCCTATCCCCAACTTTTATTGACGATACGATTCATATCCTTCAGGCCAGCTCTTCCACTCTACGCATTCTCAACTTCAGATCCCACGGTATACCATCTACAAGTTAGCATACTTTTTTCAATTACGTCCACCTTCCCCAGCTGGGGAAGTTTAGCATTGCGGCTCCGCATTTCAAGGACAATATAACATTGGACATCCCTCCTGACACCATCGTTCATTCCTTTCACGACATGAAGGCATTAGAGAAGTGACACTGCACGACAGCAAGCCTTTCAAACTTCCGTCAGGCATGCTCGATACCTTGTCCATGTGTAACCTTACTTCGTTCACGGGCCCTCCATCCTACGTGTCTTCGATCCTCAAGCTCCCTTCTCACTACACTCCACATCTCTCACGCGTTGTTGTCTCAACTGCAACGAACGACCGGACATCCATCGGCTAGCTGCTTGACCAAATTTTGTACATCCTAAAAGTAGATTTACGGATTTCCACCCTCGGTGTCCGCTTCAACCCGAGGGACGGCTTGCCTGAATGGATTGAAGACCATACCAAGGACAACCATATTGGCACTCGGCTCGTTCGCTCACTCATGAACATACGAACTCTCGAGCTCCACAGGGCATGGTATACGCACCACCTAAAGGTGGGAGAACTGGCCATGCTGACGAAGTTTGTTGGCACTTTTCCGAACGTCCAGCATCTAGTGCTTGAAGACTTTTCTGTCGATCCGAACTCAACTGGTTGGCGCTTAACTGAAGCAGGACGAGTTTGTGATTGGTTTGCACAACGTTGTCGTGGACTGAAAACAGTCGCGGTTAATCGGTATCCGACACTTCACTTGCAACAGCCTCTCGAACCTGGCCCCCCAACTCATTGAAGGTCATAACCCAGCATATGGGGAGCTTCCAACACGCCTCGGGACAATTTGTGGTCCAAACACCGCGTACGGATGCTATTTCCTGTGCTATGATAATGATGGATCAAGCAAGATATGTATACGGCCCTTGTTGGGATTTGACCTGACATGCCATTGTCACTGCCCTGGATCTCACCGCAATGAGGGAAATGACGGAAGGCCAATCGTATGACCCACTTTTATCAGCTTCTCACAGCGTTCCAGTTATTGGACATGAGCCGGTGTCAAGGCGTACGAACAGTTCTGACATACTATTATACTGTGGCCTTTGACCGCCTTTCCTCCCATGTGCCTCATGGCCTCTTTCCTTTATGTTGGTATCCCTTTCATTCCGGCCTTCGGAAAGAACCTATTTGTCACCATATGACAAGTGAATGCTACTGAATGGAAAGAAAGTTGACTGTCCTTCCAAAAAGTTTTTGACAGATCATGTAGTCACAGTGAGTCAAGCTGAATCAACCATTTCGCCGACATGTCCCGGACGTTCAACTCGGAAGTCAGGGTCAAGTGCTGATGAATACTTCGAAGCCCTGGATAATAATAACATAGTGAGAGGGCCGAAAACCTGTAGGATTTGGTATAGATGGGCGGGGACCGTAGTTCCCTGAGAAGAACATCTAGTACATGTCTTCTGCGCGATGTGTAGCCTAATGGAACACTGACAGTGGGTCACAGTGCACACTGTGCACCAGGTTTTTTTGCCAACTTACAACTGCGACTTGAAGGTTGATAGTTAACTCTCGTTGGTCAGGACAATGTTGACGTTATAATGAGATGGGGGAATTTAAATAGACACGTCGCGTGGAACCCGGTCCGTATGTAAATTTGGGTCGGACTTGTCAGTGGGATGTCATCGAGCTCGGAGGAGTTTGGCGGCAGTCTCCTTGTTAGGCGTCTGCAGTGTCCTCGAATTCAACGGCCGTGAAGCGTGTCCAAGCCTTTCTGCCATACAGTGTCGCAATAATGTTCATCCAGCAGGCGATTGGGCTACACCCTCTCAAGTGAGCGCATCATCTGAATCTTTCTTTCCTCCAGACGAGGTTGAAGGACCATGATATGCCATTGGCCGCAAGCGCTTGCGTTGTGCTCCAAACGCCACTGATTCTGCTAAGCCAGGAGAACTGTTAATAATTTGGATTGGCTACTGTCTACCAGGACAACGAAACAAGGCTTCATGGCTGTTCAAGCAATTACTTGCAAAGAATGTATTTACTATTGATCGTGTCGTAAATGACGTAGATTTCGCATAAGCCATGCCTCGACTGAGATTTGGACTATGGGTTCCCTTGAGGAGCATCGCTCCGCCAATAATCTGAAGCGCGAATCTGTGGTCCACTTGAACGTCCGATTGGTCGAAAACTTGCTCGTAAGGAACCCAATTAGACGCCCGTAACCTGCTGACTAATCCTGATGGCTTACACGCGCTTGTCTCAAACAAGAGAATGCGTCGACAATGAATAGGAAACCCCAGGCTGATTATGTTACTCTTACATCCCCAATTACAGGGTTTTCGTAACAAGTCAATACTTATCTTTCCGCTGGGCGGTAAATATTCTCCGCCACAGTCAGAATCCCGTCCCTTGACAGCTCTTGATATGAAAGTTGTATAAGCTGAATGATGGGGGAAACCAGAGTGAGGGTTTTGTGACAGTGCGGGAGAACGGTCACAGGAGGATGTGCTAGCGAGTAGCCGCTATATCTTCTCTGTGTCTGCTATAAATAACTCACTGATCTTCGTGGATTGCCTTACATAGATCGCCTCGACTGGCCGCGGTCGTCGTACCGGGATTAATAATTCTGGAAGTGAGACGAAAACTCGAAGCAAGGCAAATGTATTTTAGCCTATCAACACTCACGGGAACTGCAGCTCCATTAGTACCTCGTTTTTGGGCGCGTTTTGTCAAAGCAAAGGACTCAGGTAATGAACCCTTAGAGACAACTGGGCCAATACGTTCTGTCAGAAAAAGACTCTCACACTGATTCGAGGGCAATTTGCACGAAGCATCTTTCTCATGTGGAGTATCAATTGTATTGCCTGGCCAATGAAAGGCTTCCGTGCCTTAAGTAGTTTGTACCACGACTCGGCCAAAACGTGGTTTGAAAGAGAAAACGGACTTTCTCATACGCAAAAGTTCTGCTGCTTGTAAATAAAACATAACGTCACGGCCTCACTTCTATGAGTTTTTGGGAGCTCTGGGATAGGAACTGCCCTCGATTCCAAGGCTCGCAACGACCTGGGCTTTGCCTGGTCCCTTATTATGGCCGAGGATATCTAAGAAGCCTACATTAAATGAGATACGTATCCCATAACTGTCATCGCGGCCATATGTACCAAAGAAGCACTTCGTCGAAGAAGGATCTCCTTCCTTCCCATTCTGCCAATGAAACCTTCCCGCCCATCGAGTTACGGGATTAGCTTGCAACCTGTTTGTTCATCAAACATACATGTCAAGGCCATGTCAAAAAACGTACATAGAAAACGGGAGAGAATAGAACAGCTTTGTGCACCAAATCGGAGTAGATCACTGCATGCACTGCGTCACCGTAAGAGCGAGCCTGAATTTGATTTTCGAGTGTCATCAGAGAGAACGTGTCACTGCCATGAGAAAGTCAAAACCACTCCGGACGGGCATACATATGTCCGATTGACTGCATTTGTACGTGATCGAGCAATTAATCAGGACGCGAATAGTGGCCTCAGCCTGAGAATACGAGATAGCTGAAGATATGTATGTAACATATGGTAGCAGCCCTTGTTTATGACTTTGTTTCTGGTAAAGGGCCATCCCGACTTCTGGCTCGAGCGATTAACTGAAGGCAGGAGTCAAAAGGAATCATAGTTTTACATTGGCCAGGTTATCAACGTTCAAAGGGAGGGGAGTATGGGTCGACACTCACGGCAGGTTTTAGGGAGAAATTTTTGACAGAGAAGCCTCGGAAGAGGAATTAGTTGCGACGGGCATGTCACATCAGAAGGGACAGGTAAGGACAAGAATATGAAGTTCCGGCACGGCCTCATGTGTCGACACGAGTTCTTAAAAACAAATTCGGCGTTCAACAGAACCAAAGAAAACTCTTAAAACATATAAAAAGGCCAACCTCCAGCGATATTCTTCATCGGCCAAGCAGCTGTTTCAGTTCAAAACACTCCCAACTTCACTCTTACAACTTCTCTACAGAGCTTCATCGAGATGTTCCACAAAATCAGCTCCATGATCGTTGTTCTCTTCTTCGCACTCGTCGCGTCGGCCAGCGTTGTCCAGCTTCAAGGACGCACTGACCCCCACACGACTACTGTGACTGTCACCACGACCGTGACTCCTCCCGTTTCTTCCCCCGCTCCCCAGTGCAGCACCGGCCCAATTCAGTGCTGCAACTCCGTCCAGTCGGTAAGTATCCATGCATAGTTCATGCATACGGATGGCCAACTGATGCAACCAACCCTGATGTTTAGGCCGATTCTCCCATTGTCACTCTGCTGGCCGGCCTTTTGGGCGTCAACTTGAGCGGCATCACCGCTCTCGTTGGAGGTAAATTTAATCGGTGCTGATTAACCGACAATTCTTTAACTGACATCGCTCGCAGTCACCTGCTCCCCACTCAGCATCATTGGTCTTCCAGGTAACTCCTGCACTGCCCAAACTGTTTGCTGCGACAACAACAGCTTCGTGAGTAGATGGCGTGTCAAAATCCTTGAGAGAATACTCACCAGCGAATCGTAGAACGGGATCATCGCCATTGGTTGCACTCCCATCAACATCAACCTCTAAGTCTATCCCACGAATGATGACTGCTTAAGCTGCTCCTAGACCCTGAATCATTGGAGCGACTTGAGTAGCATTCACGGGCTTCCCGAGGCACCGTTGTCAAATAATCTTGCTTCTTTGATGTCTCCGTACTAGAGTACTCTTATTTGTATCGCAAATGTTCGAACGAATGTATTACGTTTCGGTTTCCAACCACAGCCAAGTTGCCTGAGGGCGTATAGTCGCAAAGCTTAGCACATAACTGGGGTAGACCGTGGGTGTAGCACATAAGGGGATGCAGATAGCCCAAGGGAAAAAAACGGGTTGCCAGGCAACTTGGCATGTCCTATCCACAGAGCCCAGAGTTCGAGGTCCAGTCGGAAGAAGCAAGGACCCGAAGCGCACACCGGAGGAAGACCGCCTTGGTTAACATAAAAATCGACGGTATCTGTTGTGTAGGATATTATACACGGCCCTGCGGGGATTTGAGGTTGAATGGGGGACCATATGGCGTGGACTCGGAAACTGAGCGACATGATTTCCCCAGTTAAAATGCTCATACAGTACAACTGTCCAAGACAAGTTCAAGTTCACAGAAGAGCAGGCCCCATCTGTTCAGACCAGCTCAGAGATCTCTACATGAGCCCATAGACTAAATCGAGGCGATTGGGGGAGCATTCCAGCGACATGACGGAGCGAGGACAACATGAGACAGGGGCCAATCATTGATCGACACAAACAAGCGCCGGAACTGCTGACCAGTCAAATTGATCGGAATGGTCCTTTGTTCGGCGCCTGCTTATAAATACTGTATTTCCATTGGTCTCCCACATACATATTCAATTCGTTTACTTATCCTTTGCCTAGCGATTCACATGGCACCCTCGCCGTTCGAAACGATACCCAGATGTGATATCCTGGCGGCCCTCTCCTCGATGGGTGTCAAGCTCCCGAAGTCATCTAAAATGTCGCACGAAGACCTCACCAAGCGGCTGATGGCTTGCCTCGATTCCTCTCAGGCGATCGCAGACCTCTTCCCAGTTAAAGCTGGAGAACAGGTTGACCCTAGCAAACTCGGGCTGTGGAAAAACGACGACAGGCTTGTAGTAGACACTCACCGATCGAGCTTCAAACAAGGATTAGACAACATGATGTCCCGTGGGATCAAGAAGGATCCTGCAAAAGCGAAAGAAGAAACGTTCAAGGAACTACAACAGGTTCTCCTTGGCTTTGCTCGACATTGGCTTGAAGGAAAACGAGTATTTATCCTCATGGACGATACCGAACAGTGGGGTGTTTTCGTAAAGGTATGGGCCTCCTTCCAAAGTCACGGAATAATGACCCCTTGCATTATGCATGGGCCGGCAATGCTAACGAGGATTCATTTCAAATTGGAATCTGGTGGTTAACAGATATTTAACGTCCATGCAGTAGACGAAGGAACCCCATTATATACCCTCAGCTTCCGAGCCGTCTCTGCAATCCCAAACAAATCTCTAAAGCGCCAACTAGAAGACATCCTCGCACCTTCTATCGCCGAAATCATCCGGGTCACAACAACGGAACTCGAACGCAAAGTCATGCTCAAGCTTCTCCAACTTAACTCTAAACGACTCGACCCAGAATACATCCCGGCCGAAGCCACGCCCAAATACCTCAAAAAGCAATGGAGAGTATCGTTCGTCCTGCCTCTCGGACCTCTGCCTATGACTGATATCGGCAAATTCACCGACATTGTGGGGTGTGAGGTATGCGGTAGTACGAAAGGAACAAGCCGGTGCAGCTCATGTCTTTCCGTTCTTTACTGTGGAACTAGTGCGTTTTGCAATATTTACCTCTGACATTCGTGCTTATCTCTCTACAATCTTAATCCAGGGTGCCAAAAAGAAGATTGGCCTCGCCATAAAGCTGTCTGTCGTTCCCTCAAAGGCGGTACTTGGACGACAATCACATTCGGACCCTCTGCATCGCTTCCAAGTTTGTCAGGCGTGCCAGAACAGTTACAGCCCAAAGACCCCGTCTATAGCACTCTCATGAACTGGAATGAGTCCCTCAGCCGAAACAAGGACGTAGGGGTACGCACCCTTGGCGACAACCCACCCAACGTTCACGGCGACAAAATATTCCTTGCCAAATTCCAGGTCTCGTTATTCCAGTTCGGATCGGATGCCCACTTTTTGATATACGACAGACAGAGGAGTTTCTCGATGTTCTGGAAGGCGAAGGAAGATCCAGAAGCCTTTTCAGTGGCACGGGGGGCATTGCGAGAAGAACTTAAGATGTACCGCTTCGCTAAGTGGACGGGCGATAGGACGATGAGTGTCTGCTTCGATCGAGCCCCTGCAGAAAATCCTCCCTGGTAATTTACCCCTCTTTATAAAGCCCTTGTAGACCTCTTCTGCACATGCAGTTTTGTATACTATAAATTAGGAATAAAATAAGACGAATACAAATCTACAATGTACTTTGCAGTTCTGAGGTTGTGTCTCACATATACATGGTACAGAATAAAAAGCCATTTCCCATGCGAGTGAGGTCCGTTCATGAATCTGGGTGTTCGTCTGGATCGTGTCTTGTTCGTATTCGTATCAATCATCGCAGGGATTGAGATTGAGACAGCGAGTCCCTCGTACACAACAAGGCGGGTAGTGTCGGTTTCTTTCCCAGTTGCAAATCTGTTCTAACTTGGTCGCGCAGCTCTCTACTGCGTTTCCAGTTAAAGTTCTCATTGTAACTTTCAACAGTGTCAAACGAAAAGATTTCCGTAGGCGCTCCAGCTATACGTTCCAAACCGCGTATTGCAAGAGGGCTCTTCATGGTTTGACTCTCGGAAGTTGGTGGCTTGGGCCCTTCCGGGGCTTTACGACGTTCCTTCGGGGTTTCTCTTCCACGTTCAACAGGAGGATCGACGCCCTTACCAGACAGTTTCTCTTGAGAAAGAGACCCGTACTTCGCAACTAGCTTCGCATGTATAGGCCCATACGAAGGTTTGACCCGATCAGGGTGTGTTTCTGATAGATACTCTCCCATAGTAAGTCGTATAGATTGGATTTTCTCCCTTTCTTCTTGTGAATATGTCGATCTATGTCTTAATCGAGAGCGAGCTGGTTTGGCGGGTCTCACAGAGGTAGGCGGAGGATCCTTCCTTTGGCGTTTGGTTGAAAGTCCAGGTATTGCAGAAACCTCGCCTAAGGTTTCCTGTTTTCGCTTCGAAGCTATCGTAGTCTTCGAAGGAGACGCTCGAATCGCGACGCGGTTGCCAGGCGGGGGAATCAATAGAGGTTGATTGGGTCTGACATTTGATGACGGCGGTGATGGAGGGCGATCAACCCGTGCAAATGAAGCCGTCGTATGGGAGGACAAAGGCACCTTCGGAGGGTCCTTCAGCAGCTTTTCCAGAAAATCTTCTTCGCCAGCTTTATCTGACAAAGGGGACGAACAAAGGTTGATAGGGGAAGCGAGGCTGCTGCCACTAGCCACATAGAGATTCCGAGTAGATCTTGGGGCTTCAGATGCCAGTGGGCTAGCGGGAGTGCCAGGAACCGCTTTTTCCGACTCTTTGGGAACAAGGGCCGGAGTAGTAGAAGGCGTAAGCCTGTTCATTCGCCACGACCCATCCCTTCCCAGTCCTCGTTTCTTGATAGGCGTGCTGTTCGTGACCACTACGTCAGCCTTTGCTTGAACAGGAGGGAGGTCTTCCAAAACGTCGCTTCCAATGTGATCAGAACACTGGGAAGAAGATGGAGGGAACCACCTGTTTTCTTTCTCATCAATCCCAGCCAATGAAGCAAAAAGGTGATGAGCAGTTCTTCCACGTTCGTCGTCCGAGTCTGTATCTTCATCGCTGCTCGGTTCGTATCGAACAACGGCCTTCCCCTTGTTCCTGGATGGAGGTGGGGCCTGAACGGACATCTCTTCCAGTGCTGGAGAAGATGAACGCGCACCAAGGAGACGATCGATGCAGGCGCCTTCTTCAGCATATAAATATTCGCGTAGGACGTCCACTCTCTTGAGCAACTTTCCACCATCGGCCCATGTGGCAGCAACAGCCTCAGCACCTTCTCCCACCAGGTTTTTCAGGGCAACATCGCCGTCGTTTTGAGCTGTTTGCGCTAATTCGTCGATCTCATCTCGGAGAGTATGCGAGGATTTGGGTAAAGATGAAGGATGCAAACAATCTGTGAACATGCGATCTATGCACGTCCAGTCGAGTCCGTGTAATCGCGGCTCCAATGTGTTGGGAACAATACGTTTGGGTCTGAAAAGAGAAACCAATCTTCGTAGTTCGGGAAGTGGTGAATGACGGGAAAACGGGACAAGCTGTGACGACGAGGCACTTAATTGATGGCCAATCATAGAAACAAGTATCATACCAGATTGTTAACAGTGAGTCCTTGCCTTAGTTGTGCTTCCGTGTCTCGAAGATATGTTTCCCAAGTGGCAATGTCCATCGTAACTGGGTTCACATACACAACACGCTTCTTGAGAGTGCTTGTAGTGTTAGTATACGAGCCGGCTTGATTGTCGACTGCAACATAAGGACATCGATGAAACCGCTCACAAGCGTGAAATCGTGTTGACGAAGGATCCTCGGTAGTAATGAGACGAAGGAATGGGTCGGATAGGTGTTGGTAGATGGCGTATTTGTACCGGTCGACATGGATCTTAACATTTTGTCAATGACCAATACCCGAATGTGCATGCATGGCCACCTACAGGTGACTGAAATGCTGATGCAATGGATTTCAGAATATCCTCGTAACCCCAGGTCCAAGAGTTAATAAAGAAGTACGTCGTTTCCGGGTATAGGCGCATGAGGGATACCAGTCCCGCAGTTGCAGATTGCTACTGAGGTGATTAACGATTTCTACAGTTCAAGAAAACCTTTGAACACACCTTGGTTGGAACCTCCAGATTGGAGAGGACGCACGCTGTGTCCAGGTATATCGCCTCCAACGTCTTATTGAGACGTTTCTTCTTGGATTCCGCCATTTCGGGATACAAGTAAGGTTGCAGAAAAGGGTTCCGAGTGATTGAATCCAAGAACCGAGGTTCAGCTCTGAAATCGCCGGTGTGCAAGATAGCACCTCGGGGTCCTTCAATCAGAAACCTGTTAAGAAAAGGGGACGGGGATAAGATGGACATCGCTTAGGCGGATGGGGCGAGAGCTTACATTACTGCACCAGGGCAATGATTAGCGTCCAACAACGTGATCGTGACGCTCTCCTTCGCATCCAACTCAATCCGAGTTGGTGTATGCAGCGGTAAAGATATCTATAATCCAAATGAGCCGAAGCGGGATTCAACAAATGAGAAAAGGACATTCCAGAAGGTCTCTAGATCCGGTAGAATGCAGAGTTCCATCCGGTTGGACAATGGGATCAACCTTCAGGTGCGAATACGTCCTAATCTTCTCGGCCCGCAACTCCATCTCATGGTATTCCCTCTCCGCATAGACCTCATGCCTCAACAGCATCTGCTTAGCATCTGGTGAGCAAAACACATTATAGCCAAACGACTTTGCCGATAACCCATTAATGTGGTCCGAGTGCGTGTGAGTCAGGAGGTGAAGAAGAGGCGCAGGTTGGAAGTTTGTTGACCCAAAATCGTCGACTCGTATTCGATATGGCTGCACACAAGAGTTAAATGGCGTTCCTGTGGGCATTGCAGGCAATCGCCTAAGAGAGATAGCGGCGCCCCCAAGACCCCGCTATTGCAATCCCTCGGCGCCGTGATTGTGGTAGAGAACAAGCGTAGACAATTACTAGTACTCTGGGTTTCTTCATGACGCGTGAGTCACGCGTATCTCAGGTGACTCAAAAATTATATACTTACTTAAGCCCAGAACAAAGAGAGAAGATGTAGTATGTATGTAGAGGGTTGGCTCAGGCAAGGCTCAGGGTGCCGGTATGAATTAACTGACTATAGCTACACGGGTAAATATGGATACAACATATTAAAGGGATATATGACGGTGGAAATCAGTCGTTACAAATACATAAATAGGAAAGAATAATTGAAATCACCGAAACATGATGACACACACCACGAATTACCAATTACCAAGGTCCTAACTGGAGCCCGAAAACCAAACGCCTCTCCTTGACCGCAGTGATTTGGACACCATCGAAGCGTGCAAGGTCGCCCAAAACATCAACCCTCAAAGGATTCCCCGACATCTGATAGACATTGGACCCAAGCCTCTTGCGCTGGGCCCCCAACACAAGGGCAGCAGAGGCAGGTGAAAGAGATTCAAATTCCCCTCTGGTAAGAGGAACCTGGAAGTAATCAAAGATGGCATTTATCACATCGCGGAAGGTCGTGATGCAGACAATCTGCCCTCGATGCTCAACAGGAAAACTGCCCCTGATCTTGATGGAGCCCCAGTTGGAAGATAGCATCGCAGAAGCATCCTGGATCCTCGAATGGTCGAACTTGACAGTCATCTTGTCAAGGGCAGGAACAGTTGCGGGAAGGTCCAGATCAGCCAATCCCATTTTCGGCCGGGTATTGAAAACTGCGGACGAAAAGGGAAAGCCAATGTTCCAGAGGATGCGGGGCTGAGCGAGATGGCGGTGGACGACCACATCTTTCAATGTGGCAACCCGTTGCTTCTGCTTGTTCAAGGACTGAGACGGGGTTTGCGAGGGAGGGTTATTCGAAATGCCGTGTACGTTGTAACCATTACCACCCTCTGACACCGTCTTGAGATAGCCGGTAGTGTCTGCTCCATGATATGGAGAGTATTTGCCGTCGCGATCCCCAGACTGAAGGATGGACCGATACCTATCCGCCATTTCGGTCTCTATCTTGAGAATGGGTTTCTGATTGAACGGGGTGAGTGGTGGCCTTGCGAGATTGCCAGCGTGGATTTCCTTCAACGAGTCGAGGGGGAATGCCAACCAAGGAGAATGCTGGGGGTCCACGATGGGCATAGACCGTCTACGAGACCGATAGCCATCGTTACGAAACTCTAACCCGTCGAGCGCAAGGTTTTGCATTTGGCGAACGATCTTAACGGGGGTGGAATGTCTGCGGCTTAGTTTCTCAGCGCCCCATGAGATACCTAAAGAAAAAGATATTAAAGGGTTCAATACTCATGGTACCTTCACGACAAAGGTTCAAGATACTCACGCCGACTGCTCTTTGGGGTTTTCTGTTCGAAAGATCCCGCTTGTAACAATATTCCTTTGGGAATGAGGTCTTTGTGGGTATGGTGAGGTGATGCCAATTCTTCGGGGCTTGTGAGTAGGTAGTCCTCGAATCGTACAGCGCGGGGCATTAGAGTTCAGGAGTGAAGGCGTTGGGAGGCTTGTGTCATGAAAAGACCAAGGAGAAACCCAGAACCAGACGCTATTTAAATGACGAGGGAGTTCTGGTAGGATTTCCTCATTGAGGAATGAATGGTCGAATCCAAGCCACAGACGACAGAGACATTGTAACGTCGGCCACAGAGCAACTGAGGGAGATCATGACGACGGATTGATCATGATGTCGACCACTCTAAATTGGTGGCATTCCGCACAGGAACAAAGGCGGTGGGTTGCCAAGACGTGTAAAACAGCCGAGAAGAAGGATACGGCCCGCTTGCAGCGCCTATCGAGTAGCCAGCATGATGAAAGATTTAGCTGCGCACTCCAGTGGCATCTTTGTGAGTACAAAGACAATGAGTGGGCCTAGGGACCAATCGGCGATCAAGGCTAGCGAATGCCATACACGTGTTTCCTGCTTGAGATGGATTCCCAAATGAGCCATCCAAGCACTCCTTTCGTTGTGGATGCACCAGATATAGAGGACTGAGTGAGCATTTTGAAAGGAAATGTCATGGTAAAACGATCATCATGCGTCCAGATGCGTCGTGCGTGCCAGCGTTTGACAGTTTTCCCACGGAACTAAGTTAGGGGTTTTTGTACTACATACGTATAACAATCGTGTCCTGATCACAACGAAAGAGTACATACTTAAGGAGAAGACCAGCGGCGATAAGACTATCTTGTCACGGTGATTACATAGTAAATTTTATCCTTCACTGCTTCTGAGTACATGATCTATTTATCGCAGCCTACTGTCCGTCAGAGCAAAATCAATCAGAGCGGGACGATTCAACTCTGAAAATCTTTGATTCCGGGTCATTGTCGCTTTAAAATAGGCTCTAAACGGTTTGTTGAAGATATGTGAAACGAGGCCATTTGGCTATTCAGTCTTGTCTGAGAACATTTGACAAACTGAACGCGGCGTCCAGGGCGATGATGTTGCACCCAAGAGTGACTTGGAGACGATAGAGTCCCGGATACGTCGTCGTGTAGCTGGAAGAAGATCAATACATATAACAGATGACTGGCACAGAAAACTCACCTTCTCGTTCTGACCTAGAAGTGGGCGATTCGTCACAGGAAAAGGTTCTCTTTGAGGATTGCCTTCAAGCTTTACAACTCGGACCAGACGGGCAAGCTTCTTTTTCATACTGTTCCAGAAGGCGGTTCCGACATTATGATTTACTTGGGGATCTCCTTGAGAGTGATACTTCATTTGTCGAGAGTTCATCCATTGTGTGGGTGTAACAAAGCCGCCTGTGCGCGAGTCCTCCAGCCAATTGTTCTGCGTTATGTACTGAGATTGGTATTCCTTCCGTCGACATGAAGAGCATGCACAATGGTGGACGAACGGTCTCGTAGAACTCGAGTGACTCTGACCCATTGAAACAGGAAAGGATGCGTTGTGTGTTGTGTGCACCAAGTTTTATAAGGCGGTTGGACTGACAGAATTAGCGTCTAGAAGGAATGACCGCTTTGCGAGTCGCGATCAAGACAGCCGAATAATGTACATGATATTACATAGTGCAGAGAACGTCATTTAATCATACAGCCGAGTTGGAGAGCCACTCAGTGTGGGTATATATAGTATAGTGGAGTATAGTCGTAAGCACAGGCTGTAACGCTCAGAGACTGGTCGCTTCCGATTGCCATCGTTTTTGACGCCAGACTAATGGCAAAATGACTTGGTTCGCTTCCCGTGGAATTTGTCAGACAATTGTGGGGTATGACCGGTCGACTCAGAGCAGAGTGCTCCAGATATAAGAGACCCTTCCATTAGAGACGCGTTGCAATAAGTGATGAAGAGCTATTTAGGTGATGGTCACGGTCTCGCCGTCTCGGAACTGTAATGGTGAGATCAATTGCGCTTTCCCACAGGCTGATCGCGTCCTCCAAGTCCACCACCTTGCCATCACCTATAGTGGCTGGTCACTCAAGTACTCAACGTCGGCAGTTTGAACCACGACCAGGGTCTCTGTTAGCTGGTATTCAAGCTGTAAGACATCCGTTTCCACTTCGCAAAAGAACCGTGTAGTAGTCAGGACGAATACACACAGCAGCGTTCTCTTGGACGGTTCCAACTCTATTCCAATTCGGGATCACCTCGGACAGCTTAATAACGACGCAACCATGGGAGATACTATAAGCTCGGGCTGCACAACCCAACTTGGAGCCAGATACCAGCCAGCTTAGTCCTTAGTCCTCGCCCAAGCTCGAGAAGAACGTTCCTGGGCTGTTGCTCCAACATGTGCCTATAGCAACACCTTTAGCGTCTTCTGCGCGTGGTCGCGAACCCCACAACCCCACACGTTCGCAGGCTGGGATGCGATCCTTCGAAGGCATCCGCATGGCGCAATTAAAGAAATGACTACATACAAGAGGAACGAGTGAGAAAGAATGATCAGACTCTACATCAAGGGACACGCACATGACCAGTGTTCAGCGCGATAGCCAAACTGTGCATTCGAGAAAAGCTCAAAAAGGAGCATATCATATCACGTATGTTCTTTATTCCTCCGGTTGTTCAAATTATTACGCACTCATCCAAAGTCTTGCTTGGCCAAGTTCAGAAGGCTCCAAATCGCGCGGTCAACGTGTTGGAAGTTCTATTAAGTACCTTGTGGTATGTTTCACTATTCGGCATTTAGAAGCTCGCGGAAGTCGGCGATGAAGTTTGATAGCATCCCTGGGGCCTGGAGGGAAATTCTCAGTCAAGATCCATGTGGCATTGTCTATATCTACTCATCACCCCATCCCGCTATTGCCTTGGCGCCTTACTCCCCGCTGAATTGGCTTCTCTTGGGCAGTCAAAAATGTTGATCGCCACGAAGAGGATGCTTTTGGTCTAAGTATTTGGGTTCTTTACACGTCACAGGACTTGTTTCTCCATATGCATCTGTCACCATTATGACTGTCCCAGTCTACTAGAATGCATCAAGACGATAGCGCATCATGCCTATGAGACAGACTTCCTACATCGATGTGACCAAAGACGGAAGTTACCCACTTAACGCTTTCTCACACTGGATGACTTAAAAGCGATGTTACCAGATACCCCCTCTCTAGGACCTTTCCTCCTTTCACGGTTCACTCTAATAGAGAATAGTAGGCAGTCATGATGCGATCTTTCCTTGCCCTCCTATCATTGACCCTCCTCTCTGTCCTGGACTTTGCGGTCGCTGGCCCAATTCTTGAAGCTCGTCAAACTATTTCGACCTTGACAGCTGCTCAAGTAGCTGCATACAAGCCGTACACTTCCTATGCCGGTGCTGCCTATTGCTCTCCTTCCAGCACCCTCGCTTGGAATTGCAGTGAGTATCAACCTACTCCTCCTTGTTCTGTTTCGTGGACTCATCGAGGACAGACTCCTGCGCTCGCAACTCTGGATTCCTGCCTATTGCTTCGGGTGGTGATGGTGGTGTCACTCAGTATTGGTATGTCGGGTACGATCCGTCTTTGAGGGTAAGTCCCGCATTCACGAGTTCTTACACATTACTAAAATTATTTTTAGACCATTATCGTTGCCTACCAGGTATGATTACCACGGCTACTCCAAGATAACGATCACTTACCCATATGCTTTCCACTTCTCTAGGGTACTGATGCTGACAAAATGTGAGCTTGAGCGCGTTCCTTTCGGTTGCCTTCACGATTCTTACTTGACATGACAGCGTGCCAGTCCTTACAAACGCCAACTTCTTCTTGAAGACTTTGAGCACTAGTCTCTTCCCCGGTGTCAGCTCCAGCGTGAAGACTCACGATGGCTTCGCAGATGCTCACGCCAGGTTCGTCGATCAAAGTCTAATAAGTTCTCGAAGCTTCGGTGATAACAGTATGCTCTAAAATTAGGTCGGCCAACGCGGTCTTGTCTGCTGTTCGCACTGGATTGTCGCGCCATGGAACTACTAAGGTCACTGTCGTCGGTCACTCTCTTGGTGAGCTGCTCTTCTATTCCTTGGTAACAAGAACAATTGATTACCTATGCCATATCAGGTGGTGCCCTTGCGACTATCTCTACTTTGCACCTTTCAATCCATCTCCCTGCTGGAACGACCCTCCGAACAATCACTTATGGAATGCCCCGAGTGAGTAATGCACATGCGCAAGTCTTATTAATTCTGACCTCATCGCCTCCGGGAAGGTTGGAAACGCGGCCTTTGCTAACCTTGTCAACTCGAAATCCGAGATGAACCGCATCAACAACAAGTAAGGCGTCGATCATGATTCATATGCTTGCGAGTGTAACTTATCGAATTCAGGGATGACATCGTTCCTATTATCCCAGGCCGATTCCTTGACTTTGCTCATACTGAAGGTGAAATCCACATCGTCAACTCTGGCGCGTGGGTCAGCTGCCCCGGCCAAGACAACACCAACTCCCAGTGCACGATCGGATATGTTCCTAACATCCTCTCTGGAAACACCGGCGACCATGGCGGTGAGTCGGCTGCTCCCTTTCTACGTATGGTTTGATATTGATTTTGCATTCTTTCTTAAGGTCCTTTCGATGGTATCTCTGCTAGTTGCTAAAGCCAGGGTTCAATGGGAACTTCTCCGAAAGGATGATACCCTGCTGTCCTATGATTTAACGACACCAATGTATATTTATGAAAGAGTGAATGACAAACGGTATTTCATGATGCTTTAAGTGCGGCAGCGGGAAAGGTGCCGAATAGAAGATCGGAGATCGGAGGTGGCACGGCGATAATGAATAAGTGGCGACATCGGTGTATTCGTGGTGCAAGGTATTGATAAGATATCTCATAAGATATGGTAACGAGACTTGTGGTCGCCGATTTCCCCACCAGTTGTGGGTGCAAAATGGCACCAGCACCTGAACTATCCCTCAAAGATACTATCAGAAGCCTCGCGGCCACAAACGAACCCCCAGGAGATGAAGAGGCTAGTGCAATACGCGGGCATGCTACGGCTTTGTCGCAATCGATTGCGGCTTTAGACGCAGAAATGAAAAAGTCCAATCCCCGAGCAGCATTATCCGAAGACCCTTTAAACCATACGGGGGCGTTGCCAGATGACGATGTCGAGGTCGAAGTAATATTGGAAGGTCGGAAAGCGCTGCAACAGGAACTGGCGATAGCGAATGGAATCCTGTCTCCTTTACGACGACTTCCCCCTGAGCTTATCCGGGAACTGTTAATGGAGACCCTTCCCCCGGTTTTGGACCATTCAGGCCGCCAAAGCTTCCTCCACCTCAGATCCGTATGTCAGAGCTGGAGGCGCGTAGCTTTCTCGACTTTAACGTTATGGTCGAGCATCTCGATTGATGTGTCCGATGTTCTCGAGGAGCCTGTGTCAGCACGCCGGATACGCGCTTGGTTCGACCGTGCGCAAACCGCACCTCTGACCTTTATAGTGACGAATCAGGTCCCTGCTATAAACCCCGACACGGTGCCGGAAGCGATTAGGGAGATGAGGGAGATCTTCCTTGTGGCTGCAGATGACCGGAATTGAGCCAAGCTCATACTCAACGCCACCGCATCATGGCTCAGGCAGCCGTTACGCTCTTTACAATTAGCAGTCAGAACTGCCACTTATAAACCTTGGAAGGATCTGAAATTCCTCATTCTGTTTCTTCCGGATTTAATCTCTGAAATTGGGGAGGGGCTGGATGAAGACCATTGGCCGATTCCGACGCAATCTCTCGAGCAGTGCGCGCCGGCGCTTGTGGACTTGCGGCTTGCGTGTCGCGCGAGGCTCCCGCCTATTGTGCTTCAAGGGATTCCCCATTCTCGGGTCCAGACGCTTATATTAGACCTCCGTCCGCTTCCCTCGGGGACCGATCTCTTGAACATAATTAACAACCTTCCCGATCTCCTTTACATCACCATTCGTGCAACCGACTCTCCTTTCACTCTTGTAGAAGCAGGCCCCATTATCCACGAAAGTATCCAGAAGCTCGTCCTGCAAGGCTTTGAAGCGCCACAGATGCTGCGATATCTCTCCCTCCCGGCACTGCAAGACTTGGAGCTCAACATGTTCGGAAGCTATGGCCACTTCAACCTTTCACAGATGCTTTTATTATTCCTGGAACGCTCTGGGTGCCATTTGAAAGCACTGAAAATGGGATGGATATGGCTGGACGAGACATCTCTCAATAGGGTCTTACACAAGTCTCCGGGTCTCGAGACTTTGAAATCTCTATTGTTTTCCTCAATATGGCTCTTCAAGCAGCTTGGATATAGTTGGTATGAAGATCAAAGGGAGATTTATGATCCCCTTCTTTTGCCTTGTATCAGGAGCATCTCGGTTTATGGACTGTTTCCTGAATACCCGCTTTGTATACTTAACTGGTATTTTGAGGAGAGGAAGTGACCCTTCAAGCTTGTCAAGGACACTCGGGCACCTTGCTGCCCATCAGGCTGGAGTTACATAGGAAGGTTGGGCAAGAGCCTTTCTCTAATGACTGCTGGGATGATGAGGAGGAACGATCCGAGCTGGATAAGTTACTGAAGCTGGGTGTTTGACTGTACATAGAGGGGGAAGCAATCAACTGAGGTGTTATGGATAATACTTTTTCCTAATATCTGATTACCCAAGACATTCTGTTCCCATAGGACTCATATCTTTACTCCGACTAGCATGTATTTCTGAATCCTTACTTATTGGTAATCTGCATTGCTCAATACCCAGTATCTNNAGTCCTCAGCCAGTTATTGAGATACTTTCCCTTGAACATCTCTACTCTTAGCTATAAGGTTTATCTTAGGATAACCTTCGAGAGAACTGCTCAACAAACAAGAACTCGATCAAGAATGTTTGACTGTTCCAACTGTTATCCTCAGTTGGTCGAAGTCATAGCATGAGGATTTATAATGCCATGTCATTGTGTTTTGACAAAGTTCTGGACATCCATTGCCATAGTTTCGCTATTCCATGGGGTGTATCTTGCTACAGACATCACCAAATCTACTCTATATGTACTCAAGAGGCAGTCAAACTTGTACATTGTGATGTTCGAGCACGTAGAGACAATGCACTCCTGGCGCTTAATAATTTGGCGCTGATCACGCGCCTGCCCTAAACACTTTCAATCGGAGTTGCGGAGTTCAGTTTCGATCATCTAAACCTTTGATGTCTTCTTTCATTTCTACGCTCCCGCTTTATTGGAATGGTCCTGACTATCCGTCTAGGACTTTCTGGAACCAAAACAGGGCGATGCTGTGCTGTCCAGAGAGCGATTTTACCCTGGGGTATCGTGGGCGTTGCGTTGCCATGACGCATGACGGATGATGCCCCGAGGTATGACCAGAGTCAGTACAGCTCAACATACAGCGGTATGACAGGGTATGAGTTCAATATCGAAGGGGCGAGCAACGCGGCGGAGGACTGATGGACAGATGTCCCAAGTCATCCAACCAGAACACTCGTGCGGCGTAATGGTCTATTTCTTATAACGAGGGTTCTCGCACGCGGGGTTTTCAACTTTCAACTGTCATCCTATCGCTAGCGGTAGAAAAAATGTCCTCGCCGTCTACATTGTCGGTCTCCCTCGAGGATATTATTGCGACACTATCCGTCACCAACGAGCCGCCTGGAGATGAAGTGGTTGGAGCCATACGGAATGAAGTCCCAGCCCTCTCGCAGTCAATTTCTGCTCTCGATGACGAAATTCGCAGGCTCAAATCCCAAGTAGCCATGCTCGAGGACTCCAGAGCTGCCACGCAGCGAAAGCTGGATAAAGCCAAGGACGTCCTCTCCCCTTTTCGGCGCTGTCCCCCTGAACTTCTTGGGGAGATCTTGGCAGGATCCCTACCTGCAGTTATGAACGGTGTGGGACGTCGCAGCTTCTATAAGCTCAGGACCGTGTGCCGGAGCTGGAGGCGTGTAGCGCTGTCCACGCCGGCACTGTGGGCGAACCTTTCGATCGACGTTTCTGAGGTGCCGGGGCGGGGTCAACGCGCCACGCGATCCAGAGAACCATCGGCACGGCGGATTCGGGCTTGGTTCGATCGTGCGCCCACCGAGTCACCCCTTACTTTCACAATAACGAATCAGCACAACGTTAGCGACGACTACCACTCAGAGGCGGCATTGGAAAAGCTGCGAGATATCTATTTTGTAGCGCTGGATGACCGTAACTGGTCCACGGTCGGCCTGAGCGCGTCTCCTGCACTCGAGGAAGTGTTGCGGCCTCTGTATTTGTTGGTTGCGAAAGCCGATTACGCGCCTTGGAGGAATTTGAAATCCTTGGATCTGTACCTTCCTGTTGTAACACCTTCTGGGAACGGAGACACGACAGAGGCCTCCGAAGACGACTGGCCCTTTCAGACACCGCCCTTCGAATTCTGGTGGCCATCGCTGGAGGAATTGCGCCTTACAAGTTGCGCAACTGAAACCCCTTTGGCGCTTTGGCATATATCCCATCCACGCGTCCATACTCTAGAACTGGAAGTCCGCTGCCCCTTTTCCGCCGTCTCCTTCATGGAGATCGTCAAGAAGTTCCCTAATCTGCTCAATCTTTCCATTCGCGGGTCCGACTATCCCTTCATTCATTCATATGCCAATCCCGTTGTTCACCCGCGCATTCGAAAACTGGTTTTGCAGGGAAGCCACGTGTCGAATGCGCTGAGGTATCTGTCTCTCCCCGCGTTGCAACAGCTGGAGCTGGATGGCTTGGGGCACTGGAACAGTTACAATAACAACACTTTACTTGGATTGCTCCTCAATCGTTCTGGATGTCGATTGAAGAGACTGAGCGTAGATCACGCTTGGCTGAGAGACGAAGTGTCGGTGAATAGGGCTTTGCGCGAGCCGGCTGCTAGCAGTTACGAAGCGCTGGAATGTCTCTCGTTCTCTACTGGCTGGCTCTACAAGCAACTCGGATACAAGTGGTACCACTCGGGTGACGAGAAGTATGATCCTCTCCTTTTCCCTGCTATCAGGACCATGACGGTTTATGGATCGGTGCCCAAGGTGCCTCTTCATCTCCTTGTTCAGTACTTTGAGGATAGGAAAGCTGCCCTCGAAGTGCGAGAGGGATATATGGGTGCTTTGCTTCCCATTACACTGGACTTTCATAAGCATCCTGAACAGAAGACCTTGTCTATGGACCGGTGGAATCAGGAGAAGGAGAAGCGACATTTGGAGAGGTTGATGGAGCTTGGTGTGCGAGTGTTCGTGGAGGGGGTGGCTATGAATTGATTGTGGTTAAGTCGATACGATAATGATGATAGGATGACCCATTTTCATGTAACTCTGAAAAGGGGGGTCCGAAATGACGGGACTTTAATGACCCCTATTAGTGATTTTGATGGGCCATCTAATCAGGACTCCTCCAAATGAAATGGGTTTGACGCGTCTTGCGCTTTATCTTTTACCTTCCACTGCCTGCTCTCGCGGCACTATGTCTGGAGTTCTCAACGTTTGGGTCAGATCGCCTGATACACACTCTGAGAGACGGATCGATCCACATTTGACTGTCGAACAGCTGAAAGTGAGTCTTGCAATGCTCTGAATGGCGAAAAAGTTGGATGGCATAAATCGGTCTTAGGGGAAACTTGAACTTATAACTGGCATTCCAATTTCAAATCAAATAATTACTCTGCTTGAATCGGACACGGACCCACGAGTCGTTGCCAAGCTTGACGATGATTCGAAGAAACTTGGATACTATGGATTGAGAGATTGGCAGGTTATCAAGGTGTGCCGTATGTCCGAAGCACCGCCTGAATATTCTGACATAAAAACAGGTGGATGATGCTAATCCGGCTGTGTCGTTGACTGGACAGTTGACTGATATATCTCAAGTCGACAAATTCGAGTTGACGGAGGAAGAATACGCGAAACGAAATGGTACATGTTCCTCTGTGCTAGCTAGCTCTATGGTTGTTAACCTTCAACGCTCAGATACGATCCTTGCATATAAGCAGAGAAATAAAATCGGACGCTTTGCTGCTAATGAAGAAGAAGCTAAACAGGAGAGCAACGAAGAGGTTGACATCCCGGTCGGTTCTCGATGCGAAGTCGAGTCCCTGGAACAGGGCCTGAACAAACGGGGGACCGTCCGCTTTGTCGGGCCCACAAAGTTCGCGAAGGGCGCGTGGGTTGGGATCGAATATGATGAACCGATTGGTAAAAACGATGGGTCGTACGTGTTCGATCATGACTGGCAGAACATTCCTGACTGTATTCATTACTCATGCAGTGTGCAAGGGGAACGATATTTCTCGTGTCGGAATAAATACGGGGTGTTTGTGCGAGCGGATAAAGTGAAAATCGGAGACTATCCTGTCGAGGACATTGATATTGACGAGGAGATGTAAATTAGACAATATAACGAGAGTTGGAAGAAGGTGGAAGGAGAGAGAAAACACAGCCACGCACGTGGGGTAAATGAGTTTGGCTGTGTTGGGGCACGACGCGCGGCCTAATCGCTTGTCAATAAATCTGTGGCCCGCCAGCCTTTCTGTCTTCTACCACTTCCTTCTACTTTTCAACAATGGCTGATCCCAGCGGTGCACCCCCTCCACCAGGCCCAAATGACGTCTCCACCGCCATCCTCAGGCCAAAGAAATCGTATGTTGCGCGTCGTCTCTAGCTTCAGCCCATCTCACAAGTCTTGCAGGCCAAACCGTCTCATCGTAGACGAATCAACGACAGATGACAACTCTGGTAGGTTTCTATATGCGCTATAGGGACTGGCCTGATGAGGCCTGCAGTCGCAACATTGAACCCCAATACCATGGAGCTCCTTCAGCTATTCCGTGGAGATACTATTATTGTCCGGTATGTTGACTATATACAGTCGCTTTGTAATTGAACACTAAACTCTCGACAGCGGCAAGAAGCGAAAGGATACCGTGCTCATCTGTTTGAGCGACGACAATGTCGAAGAGGGCCGCATTCAGATGAACAAGGTCGCCCGAAACAACCTGCGCGTCAAGCTCGGTGACCTCGTCAATGTCCACGCCTGCCCTGATATCAAATACGGCAAACGTATACACATCTTGCCTTTCGATGATTCGGTCGAGGGTCTCAGTGGGAACATCTTTGATGTCTACCTGAAACCGTACTTCTTGGAGGGTACGTACCCCCTTGCCGTATCGGTCCTACTCGGTGCTGACAGTCCTGTACAGCTTATCGCCCTGTGCGCAAAGGCGATACCTTCTTGGTCCGTGGTGGTATGCGAACAGTAGAGTTCAAGGTCATCGAAACCGACCCCGCCGAGTACTGTATTGTCGCTCAAGAGACTGTCATCCACACCGAGGGTGATCCTGTGAAGCGAGAAGATGAAGAATCGAATCTCGCCGAGGTTGGTTACGACGATATCGGTGGTTGCAGAAAGCAGATGGCCCAGATTCGTGAACTTGTCGAACTTCCTCTGCGCCATCCTCAACTCTTCAAATCCATCGGTATCAAGCCCCCTCGTGGTATTCTGATGTTCGGTCCTCCCGGTACTGGTAAAACTCTTATGGCCCGCGCTGTCGCGAACGAAACCGGCGCATTCTTCTTCCTCATCAACGGTCCCGAAATCATGTCCAAGATGGCTGGTGAGAGTGAGAGTAATCTACGAAAAGCCTTTGAAGAGGCTGAGAAGAACTCGCCTGCCATCATCTTCATCGACGAAATCGACTCTATCGCACCGAAACGTGAGAAGACTAACGGAGAGGTCGAGCGCCGAGTCGTCTCCCAACTGTTGACTTTGATGGATGGTCTCAAGGCTCGTTCCAATGTCGTGGTCATGGCCGCGACTAACCGACCGAACTCCATCGATCCTGCTTTACGACGATTCGGTCGATTTGATCGTGAAGTCGACATCGGTATCCCCGACCCCACTGGTCGTCTCGAGATTCTCCGCATCCATACCAAGAACATGAAGCTCGCTGATGACGTTGACCTTGAGCAAGTGAGTCGCGCGAGACATTTCGTTCTTTATTGTTAGCTGACGCGTGATTTAGATCGCTGCTGATACTCACGGTTACGTTGGTTCTGATATCGCCTCCCTTTGCTCGGAAGCTGCCATGCAGCAAATCCGAGAGAAGATGGACCTCATTGACTTGGATGAGGATACCATTGACGCAGAGGTCCTCGACTCGCTCGGCGTCACCATGGAGAACTTCCGCTTCGCTCTTGGTACTTCCAACCCCTCTGCTCTTCGCGAGACTGTCGTCGAAGTGCCTACCGTTACCTGGGACGATATTGGTGGTCTCGAGAAGGTCAAGCAGGAGTTGCAGGAAACTGTTCAATACCCTGTCGATCATCCCGAGAAGTTCATCAAGTATGGTATGTCGCCCTCAAAGGGTGTCCTCTTCTATGGCCCTCCTGGTACTGGTAAGACGCTCTTGGCCAAGGCCATTGCCAATGAATGCAATGCCAACTTTATCAGTATCAAGGTATGCTTCGTTTTTGTTCTGCTCTCTTTCAAAGTTGATGTGTGTGTATGTAGGGTCCTGAACTGCTCACTATGTGGTTCGGTGAATCAGAAGCCAACGTTCGAGACGTGTTCGACAAGGCCCGTGCCGCCGCGCCTTGTGTTATGTTCTTCGATGAGTTGGATTCTATCGCCAAGGCTCGTGGTGGTTCTTCTGGAGATGCTGGAGGAGCTGGTGACCGTGTGCTCAACCAAATCCTTACTGAGATGGACGGTATGAACACCAAGAAGAACGTCTTCATCATCGGTGCCACAAACAGACCAGACCAAATTGACTCTGCTCTCCTTCGTCCTGGTCGTCTCGATCAGCTCATCTACATCCCTCTTCCCGACGAGGCGTCACGGTTGTCCATTCTCAAGGCTGCCCTCAAGAAGTCTCCTGTTGCTCCCGAAGTCGACCTTGGCTTCCTGGCCAAGAACACGCACGGTTTCTCTGGTGCTGATCTTACTGAGATTTGCCAGCGATCAGCCAAGCTTGCTATCCGAGAGTCCATCGATGCCGACATCCGAAGAGCGCGGGAGAAGGCTAACGAAGAGAACGCTGACGTCAAGATGGAAGAGGAGGAAGAGGAGGACCCTGTTCCTCAAATCACCAAGTACGTTCTTATTGTTTCTCGAGTTGTTCCATAGAACTAATCCCTGGTACAGGGCTCACTTCGAGGAGGCTATGCAGTATGCTCGTCGTTCCGTCAACGATGCCGACATCCGTCGCTACGAGATGTTCGCGCAAAATCTGCAACAATCTCGTGGCTTCGGCAACAACTTCAAGTTCCCTGAGTCCGCTGACGGTGCTAACTTAGCTCCTACTACCACCCCGAATACTGGCTTCAGTGAGGATGCCGATGACGACCTTTACGCATAGACTTTTCGCTTCTTTTGTATCTTCTAGATAGTTTTACGCATTTGCATTGTACACCTATTCCTGAGATGAAATAAACTCTTTCCCTGCTTCTCACAGCATTGTGTATGTAAGAGGATTGTGGTTTTTTGCGTTGGTAGAGGGAATTTAGCCTCCGCGTTACGTTCACGTGTTTCAAGAGTTCTGCATTCATGCTCATCGTCGACATCATAGTTTCTTTTCATCGTTCTCTCATTCTCCACAACCGTGGCCGCCGTCCATTATCGTCCGAATCCCTGATTTACACGTCCCCGTTGTTGTCTACAAGCCTTGAAGCCCTGCAAGTCTCCGCGCTGGACGTCTGTGTGCCGTTGGAAAAGAACGATGTCATCGAATGACGAGAAGAAACCGTCTGTCGGGGACTCGTCGAATGGCTTGGCGGAGTCGAGTGGTGTAGCGTTCAAGCGACCGGTTCAACTTCCGAGGTCGTTATCGGCTGCAGCATTGAGGGAGAGGCTGTCCAAGCTGGCCGAGGCACCGTTGAATGTGTCGAGTACCGTCGCAAAGCTGCATGCTAATGTCAAGTGCGTGTTGTTGGTGTTTCTGATACCAGGGCTACCGGCTTATCCGAATTCACTATATTCTATCTATGTCTAATGTGGTGCGGTGATATGATATCAAATCAACGTCGTGAACGATGGACGGACTCGGGGGACTTGGGGATCATTGGATGCGGTGGGTCTGTGTTGTGTTGAACGGTTGTGTGCAGTTTCGTGCCGGCACAGATACCTAGGAAGCGGAGGTTGCAGACGATTGCTGTTGCTGTGTGGTCGGTTATGATCGTCATCACGTCGTGTACCTGGTTTTTTCTCTGGTGAGCCTATCTATCTATTACTCTCTATACTTTCACTCCTCTCGGGAGACGGGGTGGGATGGGATGTCGTGAAACCCGAGTCCCGCGAGACGCGCTGGATCACGTCCGAGTATCGGTTAGCCCCTTTTTCCAATTCATTTTATAGCGTTTGGACAGCTGGAATTGTGGATATCATGTACTCCTGATAGATGCTGACAACGCCTATCCATTTCGCATGTAGCTCGATCCCCCCTCTATGGCCGTTCCTGACTATCTATTACATCTGGGCGAGGTGGATTGATGACTGTCCCGAGCAAGGCGGGAGGCGGACGCGGTGGGTGCAGAATTTGAGGTTTTGGAAGTATTTCTCGGAGTATTATCCTGTACAGTGCGTTCTTCTTTTTCCTCTCTTCTCTTTTCTCTATGAATGTTATGGTGCCCTGTGTTATTGTGCTCTGTTATATATGCATGCGGGAGGCTAAATGACCTTTGCCATCTAGGTTGGTGAAAGAAGCAGACCTTCCACCTGACAGGCCATATGTGTTTGGATACCATCCGCATGGTGCGTTTCTTCTTTGTGTAATGCAACAGCATATCTCTGATGATGCTTATGTGTAGGGATTATTGGCATGTAAGTATATGCTTTCGAAAGACGCGGAATACAGATCTGATAGATTACAGGGGCGCGTTGGCAACATTCGCAGCTCAAGGTTAGTCTCCATTCTTTCGCCCTTTGTCGTCAATTTCTGATCCATGACGGCATTAATTTAGCCACTGGTTTCGCGGAAGCCTACCCCGGGATCAACCCGCGCCTTTTAACACTGACAACGAACTTTCAAATGCCGTTCTACCGCGACATTCTGCTCGCGCTGGGGATTTGCAGCGTGAGCAAGAGGTCGTGTTCGAATGCTTTGAAGAGTGGGCCTGGGGCTGCTATCACCATCGTCGTTGGCGGTGCTGCGGAAAGCTTGAGTGCGCATCCTGGGACTGCTGATCTTACCCTGAGGAAGAGGCTGGGATTTATTAAAGTTGCGATTCAGCATGGGCAAGTTTGGTTGATCTCTCTTGGCGCTCTCCGTTCGCTCATCATTGAATAGAGCGGATCTCGTACCTACATTCTCTTTTGGCGAGAATGATGTGAGTTGATAATCTGATCTTACGTGCCTATGCGGGAGCTTCATTATTCCGCTTCAGATATACCAACAGATGCCCAATGAGAAGGGGACCACTATCTATGCTCTACAGAGGAAGTTCCAGTCGATATTTGGCTTTACGCTCCCTTTATTCCATGGACGTGGATTGCTCAACTGTATGTATACGTGTTCTTGTGTTTTTTCTTTAACGGGAAGCTGATATTCTGTGGTGTAGATAATGTCGGATTGATGCCGTACCGGCGGCGAATCGTGGTAGTTGGTGAGTATCTGTGCCCAATTCCTGGTTTGTGGAACCGTTGACATGATGCTCGTACTGTTCTAGTCGGCCGACCTATACACGTCCATCAGACTGATAAACCGTCGCTTGAAGAAGTGTACCGAATCCAGAAGCAGTATATCGACGAATTGACTCGGTATGTTTATTCCCTTTCTTGCTAAGGTCGCATCTGATTCAGATTCTCCGTTCCGCTGGTCTCACCTGTATAGAATTTGGGATACTTATAAAGATGAATTTGCGAAGACGCGATTGAGGGAACTGAATATTATAGAGTAACTCGTCTGTACAATGGCGTTGTGCGGACGGGACATGGGTTGTTCCGATTAATACATTAATATATCCACTTTCGTTTTTAAGAAGATGCGGCTGAGCCTTCTGCATCTAGATCGTCGAAATTCTAGCTCAGGGGCCCGGAGTTGTAAGGTGGGACGATTAGAGGCTGGCCGATACCACGAGCGCCAAATCAAGCGCTCGATGGGTTACGTAGTAACGTATTTTTCTGCCACCTGGCGTACTTATACACCAAAGCCTCCAGGAACCACCCGACCTTCATGCTTCTGCCTTAAGACCCCTTCGTTATCGATTCCTTGAAGCTCTGAAATCATTTATTTTCCGTTCACACGCCATGCTCCACATCAATGGACCGCCCGAAAGAGGCAACAGTACTCCTATGTTTGCAATTTTACTCATGACTGTAACGTGATTTTTGGACTCTCGGGTCCAGTTTCAAGCTGAGAATTGTCCTGACCGTGACGGTATATATGAAATGGAATTGTTCTTCATCTCAAACTTCAGCCCCTTCCGCTGCCTCCACTCGCAGCGCACTTCCCCGGTTGATCGTATGCTGCTTCGCCCAGTGCAGGCTCCTAGTTGAACGTTAAACATCGCTCAATTCGGAGCGGCAATGGTTGGATTTCCTCCCCGGCAGCTCCTTATGGCGATGACAGACTTTCATTGGCTAATAAGTGCGATTGAAGATTTGCGGTATAGCTTCGTTGGGGCGCTCTGTCTTCTAATATATGACTGGTTTGACAAGTACGTCTGCTTGTGTTCAAGTAACGATTTTCTCTTACTCACCCCTGTTCCGTAACCCTTCGTTTAGTATCGAGGATGAAGTCGAATATGTGAGCTCCATGAGCACTGGGGCTGAGCGAAAGTTTCGGCGAGACTAATGATCCCTGTCTCGTTTTCTTAGGTGCACAAGAGCGAATGGACGTCGATGAAAGTGGCGTACCTCCTCTGTCGCTATTATCCGATTTTGTATTGGCCTATAATGACATGGAGCACCTTAACGGCTCACCCTAGGAAAACTTGCCTAGACATTGCCCGTTATATCTACGGCTTTATGTTATTCTTGGTATGTTCTTCATACTGCTTCGACCCGTAGAGGGAGCATGCGGCTGATTAGGTCTAATTCCTAGAATCTTCCAGCACAAGGTAGTTACCAAAGTGTCCCACAAGACAATCACTCTGATCTATGTTTCTGAAGCTGTCCTGGTTTTCCGCGCATACGCATTTTCGGGCAGAAATCGTACAGTGCTTGCAGGACTGCTCCTATGTTATGTCTTCGTCTTCAGCATGCACGTCTGGTTATTCTGGGTCAACATTCCCTTCCTCCTTTTGGATATATATGGCCACCGAGCGCTCAGTCATCCAGGGCTCGTGGATTGTTTCCCCGATTATCGGCATGGGGCTCTAGCAGAGCGTGTTGTGGTATGTCATTTTGTTTTTCTTCTGGGATGTGCTAGGATGCTCAGCTATGCCTCGTTGTAGGTGAACATGGTAGGCACCTCTCCAGGAGCAATTCAGGTAGACTGACAGAAGAGGATCTGCTAGGTCTCTATATTCACTCTCAATTTCGCGTCGTTACTTGTCGTTGCCTGGGTGAGCAGAGATACCCCCTAGACGACTTCATTCTTCTAACTTAGTGCTTCCGGCAGTACTGCTGGAGGAGCCCCAGTCGACAGTCCTCACTCGGGAAGTACTTTATGAAGCAAGGTTTGTTGTGTACACTAATTTTTTAGATGTGTGGAGACCTGACTTCTGCAAAGGCCTGGAGTCGTTTGCATACAACTCGGCTCTCAGTTTGGTTGCGTTGACCGTTTATTTCAAGTCAGTCTTTATACCACGCTCTCTTCTGAGCCTTCTCTTAACAAATGAATCAGAGGTCCCCAGCAACATCATGGAATTGGCCTTCCGTTCATTTTCATCCTTCCAGATCTTCTAGTAAGTGCCCTGTCAAAATATTGATAGTAAAGGTCTCACCTGCTCGTCCCGAATTAACCAGGCGTGTAGATTGTAAGTTGACATGTATACGCACCTCTTCATCGTTCCTCACTGACTTTTCCCTTCCAGAATTCTGCAGCTCCGCCGCTTGCATCGATCGCGGTCCTCTCCTGTTCATGTGTCAAGACACAATTCGCGCATCGTCCGAAACGCTTTGAATTCATACCAAATGAGAGCAGGTACTTCAAGCCATTGGATCATACAGGACAGAAGCGATTCGTGACAGACACCAATCAGCTGTGCACTTGAACATTCATTATGACAACATTTATTTACTCCATACATCTAGTTCTAGACTTAAAGCTTAGATCTTAGCGGCGTCCTTTGCTTAATCCTACATACGATTGTCTTATAGACTCAGACCATCACTATTGCCGATCATGCACTCTTCGAGCTAGAACGATGGAGCGTTCGAATGTCCATATCCTGTGCTCGGCGGAAAACGATGTCAGACGCCGCAGTTGGTGGGTTACATTTCTTCAGCGCATCGTAGTCGTACCACACTAGGGTCTCCTTCGAGTATACCACAAAGTCTTGAAGTCCGAGCGAGTATCCGGTGGCCACCACATGGAATTTCGGTGACGACTCCATCCCGGGCTTGGGAGGAAGGGGACAGTAGCCTACGAGTAGCTGGCGTGAAAGGAACGCACAAGGTTAGTACGATGAGCATAGATATAGAGGGTGGAGGGAAGAGGATTCACCGTGTCAGGATAAGTAACAGGTCGACGATAATGGAGGTCAAGGTTTTGCAAAATCAGCGAGACGCCCTGACCCTTGATCATAGCTTGAGCCTTGTCCGGACCTCCCCATTCTTCGCCCAAAGACATCATCCATTTGATACGCGACTGAACCATAGATGTATATATGGCATAAGACAGAGTCGAGTGGGATAACACTTACCGATTCGAAGAAGCGGGCTTGAACATAGAAATAGAGTAGCACCAGTTACTAAAATGGCCATATCACAAGCATTAGGGCTCACCATAGCGTACGTTGTTCACATGCCTGTTCGGCAAAGGATAGACGTTAGAGTATAATACACTGTCGAGGAACAGTTCAAGCCTACTGAAACGGATCTTGGTCTCCCCACACAATCCTCTGTTCCCAGAACGAAGTCGGGTCAAAACCCGCGTTTGTTAAGATGGTCCGAGCTTCCTCAAGCGCCGCTTGGTGCTCTTTCTCGCTTGGAAAGACTTTCGTGTGATGCACAAGAGTTCTGCGCTGCTGCCATGGGGTAGAAGTGCCCTAAGACCTGACAATAAGCCACCTCATTAAATCAAATTGACGATAGCAACTCGACGCGTTTCAAGTTGTACGACAGACCTTGGAAAAAGCAATCCTGTGGGATAGAGACCGTAATGCAGGTCCTAAGGCACGCTTAGGGCAGGATGTCATGGGCGTAGATGGTAGCGGTTGACGTCGAAGAGCTCTTCACCGACGAGTCGCTTGACGTTAGCCAAATGTTAGCACTGATCCCCGGAAGCAATAGGCAACCGAGGCAACCGGAACGCAGTTGGTTCCGTTTATGTACATAGGGGCTTTCCGACTCGGATTCCCTCCCTTAACCCGTCAAGAGCGTCACCAGCCTCGATTGGTCCCCCAAAGAAAGGAGATGGTCTAATCTAGTAAACCAGTGCATACAGATGAAACTCCAATCCAGGCGTCCATAAAATCCTGTCTGATCCAGAAACGACCCTTTCCTCCACCTCCTTCTCTTCTTCCCGTTCTCCTTTTTCTTTTTGACGGGCCCTGGTGGTCATTGTCCCCCTCTTCACCTCACAACACCTTCAATTTTATTTTTACTTTGCCTATTCATACCACGTTGAACGTTGTTTCGAATTTAAACGAGTGCCCCTCAATAACTATTATCAGCTCTGAGAGTTTAATCTATTCATTTGCGACTGGTCTTCGCTTTATAATTTTCTCCTATCCCACCACACACACTCCCTACAAATGCTCTTTCCAACACCCCACCTCACACTCCTCAGCCTCTCCCTCCTCCTCACACTCCAGCCGCTCCCTCTCCCAGCCTCAGCGGCTGTCCTCCGCGTCCGACAAAACCCAGGGCCAGATCCCGATTCTCCTACGTCTCCCGACGACCCAGCAACCACCTACCCCCAGAAGCCTATGCACCACGACAGACCGGCGTTCACCCTCCCCGACGGCGCAATTGCCAATTCGAGTGCATCGAGGATGGGTATGAGCCCGGGCGACTCAGAAAGCGGACGGCCGCATAAAGGAGGACGATGGAACCGGTCATCTTCTGCGACCTGGTCGAGGTCGTGGCCCGTCCCAACTTCCGCTTCTGATGACGAGGGTACCGATGGGAACGGGAACGGACAAGGTGGAGACGAGGGTGACTTTTCAAAGGCGAGTTTTACATCCATAATTATATACTGTAGTAGCAAAACTAACGACAGCACCATTCGCCATATCCAGCGTAGTACCGTCCTCCGCGGTTCCAACTCTCCCAGGCATTCGAGACGCCACCACCTCAAGAACATGAGAAGGAACCTCGCGGCTAAGCAAGGCGCATCTGTCGCACGGCGCAGCCCCAGCTTTGCCGATGCGATCAGGTTGGACAGCAAGGTCACGCGGCTCGTTCTCCAAGGCCGAGACCCCTCGTCTTCGTCCTCGTCCGTCGTCGAGATCCCCAAAGACAAAGAACGCAAGAGCAGCTCGTACAACGTGTCTGGTGGCCCCAACAAGCCCGCATCGTCCAAGAGCCGAGCACGGGATATCTTTCCTCGGTACTATCGACGCGGCGATGTCGATGCTGATGCCGATAACTTGGACGGGAACCAGGGCGAAGGGTCTGGAGAACTTGGGATGATCGGTACTGTTGCTATCATGGTGAGTCTTCGTCGACTGGCGTTACATTGTATCAACAATGCTCATTAATGCATTCAGAGTCACGTCGACAATTCCACAACGGGTCGCAAGCTCGCTTCATTGTACATGGACAGTAGAGCTGCAGATGGTCAATACATCCTCAACGCCTCCGAGAAGAATGCCACAGAACTGCGTCTTGTCCCTTCTTCTACCTCTGCTTCCTCCTCTTCAGGAAATGAGGCTCCCGATACACCCGACGCTGAGACACCCGTGACACTCCAAATGACGATCAACAGCTCCCTGTACTGTGCGACGTACGATCCCAACCCGCCCCAGCCCGAACCTCTAACCATGGAGCCTTGCATTGGGAAGAAATTTTCGCATTCCACCGACGGAAGGCTATATGATGACTCCAGCTCGGATGCGGGGGCACATAAGAGCCAGACGTTCTCGTACAACCAAGATAGCGGGGTGATCCATCCGATGTGGTTTGTCAAAGGCTCGTCGTCTGTGCAGGAGCAAGATGGTCCTACTGATACGTCAGATTCATCATCCCAATCCGATTCTTCCTCTGCCGTACCCTCGTCCTTGGCATCCTCACCCTCAGAGTCAGCGTCTGATCCGGCTTCTACATCCCCTACCATCTCCTCGCGCGAGGCGGGTTCCTCCTCGGGTGCCCAAAACGTCACCCTCGTCTTCGTCCCTTCCACAGACGCCAATGATGCTTCCTCCTCGATGGCCGATTCCGCTTCGGATGGGTATGACCAACCTATAGTGATGACTACGACTGTCACTGTCACTCCGACACCAGCCAGTTCGACCCAGTCGGCCTCATCGATGGCTTTCAATGTCAACAGCGTCGACGCAGTTTCTGCCGTTCCTTCTTCTGCATCATCCGAGGCGTTGTCGGTGTCAATGACAGCTGCTGCCGCTGAACCAACTCCAGACAATGCCCTCAGCTCCTCGCTCGATCCGTCGCAAGCTTCGTCGACGTTGAACGTGCAAGTCGTGGGCGAAGATCCTAGCCTGAGCACTAGCCACTCGCACAAGCATTGGAGCCATTCGAGGTCGGTGCATTTAGCGTCTGCGACGGCTTTGGACCAGGAGGCGTCTTCAACCACCATCACGATCCCCGCGTCAAGTTACCAAGCTGCTACTGCTGCTGCTGCTGAGGCTTCTGCGTCTGCCTCCTCTTCAGCATCTCCACCAGATGCATCGTGGTCTAGTGTTGCAGCGGCTGAAGCAACCGATTCGATCTCCCCCTCGTCTGAGTCGCCAACGCCAAGTGCTTCAAAGTCGATGAACGCTGAAGCGATTGCATCTTCCCTCGCTTCTTCTGCATCGATCCAGTCAGAAGCTTATAGCAGCAGTTCCTATAGCAGCCCGAGCTCGACGATGGTAGCAGTTGTGGCTCGTGGACCGATGAAGATGGCTGCTGTTGATACCGCACCGTACAAGTGGATGTTCAACGCTGATGAACGGTGAAAGGGCTCCATCATATCATGTTCGTTATGATTCTCGCGCTGGGGGATTTTCAAAGTTTTGTTGGGATGCTCTGTTTCTGCTTTTAGCGTAGGGATTCGTGGTATCCGGGTCCACGGAGCGCACCAGGAAAGCTGGTCTTTCCTGGCCCGTCCTCCGTAGTCCCAAGGGTTTTATTGGCACGCCGGAGCGCATCACCCATTCCGCACGATTTCACGCCGGGTTTAGTAGTAGTGCCTAGAATACCTATTTTATGTTCATCTTTGTTGCTGTGAAATCAATGAATACGTTTTCTGTCATCGAACAGGAGGTCATACATACCTGAGCTGACATTCGGGACCGAGTTGTTAGAGGACGTTTCAGCATTCGTAAGATTGGTCTGATTGTCCAGTGTTAGGCGCCCGGTCTGCCAATTCCAATAATAGCCCCACTGCACAAGGTACCTCTGCATGGTGTCGTAAGACCCTTCGTTATACGGCTACCACAAACAATGTGCCAACAACGGAACAAGGGCAGCCTCTAGCTTGCGAGCAGAAGCCAATTACTCGTTGAATAAAAATATGCCTGTTGATTGAATGGAATGCTTGAATTCATGCATCGCAAAGTTCATCCTTGAATTCGCCGAATATTCTTGAAGAAACGAGAGCGGCGAGATGGCGGCGGGAAGAAATGTGCCTGAGAGAGTGGAGTGATGGTTACACGACATCGTGAAGGCCAAGAAATTTGATTCTGTCCTCGTATGAGCTTGACGGCCAGTTTGTTTTCCCTTTTTCCTCTATTCTCAGTGTGCACCGCTGGTGTCGTCCTCGTCAGGACCCTTCCGTTCCTTTCCCCTGCCAGGTCACCCACCGACACAACATTATACCAGAACAAAAATCATAATTAAATGGCGACGAATCATCAGCACCATAGGCGGTCGCACGAAGCCCTTCTGCGGCAACGACGCCACCAACTGGACGAGTCGGTGCGGGGCACTGTCCCTTTTGTTGCTGGCAAGGTCCACAAGCTGCTCGATGAGCTCGACCACGACAGCAAGGAGCGACGCGACGATGCAGAATCCCTGCAACGTCGTCAAGTGACCATTGAGCTTCCATGGACGACATTTACGAGGCCTGGTCTTAGTCTGCCGACGTTCGATCCATGTGAGTGTCATTTATCCTAGAGGGACTGAAAGGGATCTGTTGACCGGGAACCCGCAATGTAGTCCCACCTGAGTTACCAGACGAGCCGTCGTCGAGCGTCAGTTCCATCGAGGTCACTTCCAGCTCCAGCTCGTCCCTGCCTGTGGAGACATCGAGTACCACGACATCATCCACGACATCCGTTGTGATTCCTGAAACCACGTCAACGTCCTCCACGACTTCCACTCCATCTACGACTTCTATAGTATGCAATGATTTCCTGCTATAGATTGGTATGAAACTAACTTCATGACTGCCAGCGGACAACGACAAGCACTTCATCGACATTGTCCCGGGTAACTTCTCCGCCTGCGACTACTGTAACCAGCTTTGTTCGCAGCGTCACCCCTAGCGCCAGTGCAAGCGATGTGTCTGCCAGTGGTGAGGCTGAGGCTGCAACTGGTGTCAGTGCAGGGTCTATCGTTGGAGGAATCATCGGTGGTTTCGTGGGTATAGCAGCAATCGCTTTCGTTGTCGCCTTCATTCTCGTATGTCACTATCTTATCCTCAATTCAAGAAAGGAATTTCACACAACTCCTAATTCTGCAGCGACGCAAACGAAAGAAAGAAGAGGAGACGTTCGACCCGACTGACTTCCGTCGATCTGCGATGCTCATGCCAGATCCTCCCACCCACGAAGACACGGTCGCGCGAGGCTACAATCCTCCCCCGCCTCACATGACTCAGCGGGGACCAGGCTCAGAATACGGAGGAGGTGCTCCCGTTTCCTACGCCGTACCTCCACACAACGACTACGGCTACAACGCGAACTCAAGTCCCGCCATGTCCTCACCGGGCTACGGCTACAACAACCCGGAGGGATACTACTCCAATGGCGGATACAACGGAGACCGTAACACAGCTGGCCCCAACTTCGCTGGCTTCGGATCCCCAGGTATGGCTGCTGGTCAACAACCAGGTTCAGAACCATGGGCACCCGGACAAGTGGTCGGCATGTCCTCCCACTACGCTGCCAACCCGTTCATGAACCCCGCTCCATACAACGAATCGCCATTCTCGCCTTTGCACTCGCCGGTCTCTCCTATGCCTTCCCAAGGTGGTCACGGTCATTTCAGCCAAGACATGCATGTCATGGCTACGAACGACGCACAAGGTCAAGCTGGTGCTGTAGAGAGAACGGGGACCGTTCTCGCCCAGATCGGTGGTGCGGCCGTTCTGACACGGGCCGCCTCCCGGAAATCGGACAAAGCCGGTCAGCTCTCCATCTCCGTCCCCGAGAAACCAGTCGGCCTCCCTGTCGTCGCAGCCAATAACCCGGAGCTCGCTAGGCAAGCTTCGCTCAAGGACGGAAACGGAAACGAAGTAGTCGTCCCGGCCGACCTCCCACCCCTGTCACACCAACCCAGCACCACTTCCAACGCCACCGCCAAACGCGACTCGGAGACAATCCCCACGAACGACTACGCCGATCTCTCGCGGGCTAGTGTAACACCCTTCCAGGCTGCGCAGTACGCTGAAATCTCGAAGAGACTCAATGCGGATGTTCCAAAAGGAATGCCGTCGCCCATGGTTGAACAGTACGTCAATGCCAAGCGAGACCAGGACTTGCCTCCTATCCCTCCTCCCACTCCTCTGACCTCAATCACCGAGAACCATAACGACACTTTCCCTCCCGCTTCGATCGAAGAGGTACGTAATTCGACGGACAGCGTACGAAGCCTTGCCAACGCCCGTGCGCTCGACTTCCCCATCCCACCCCCCTCCCCCGCGCTCACCTACACCTCTAAACACCGCATCGACTCGACCCCGCCTCGTCTCCCAGAGATCGCTGTGGAATCGAGGGTGAGCATCCAGAGCTTCGGGTCGTCGGGGGATCACCACGCGACGTACGACTACCACAAGAGCTACACGGGGCTCAACCCAGGCGCTGCGTTCCCGAGCGGGATCACGGCCGGGGGGAGTCCCTATCTCAACAAGTTCCCGATGACGCCTAGTCCCCTTGCCTCGAGCTTTGCGGCGTCGCAGAGCCAGGAGTTGGCTGGCTCTGGGTTGAGGAACGAGGTGAGAGCGGAGGAGCCTGTTCAGGTCCAGAGTAAACAGGCAGAGGTGCAGCAGGGGAGGATTCCCGCGGCTAGAGCTGAAGCTGTAGCCGGGAAACGTCCCGAGACGTTGTATGATCCTGAGGATGCCTACGGTGGGATCTAAATGCCTCAACGCCTAGAAGTAATACCACAATCCCGACTGTTCACTGGTGACTATGTTCCTCCTTCCCGTTTTACTTTGTGTTGCGTTCTACATCAAAGACAAATCTTAACCCAAATCTTATCATTTTCAATCGAAAGCTTGTATACCTCGTCCAATTTCCTTTCCTTCTCTTTCCTTTGTGTTATACTGAAAACCATTTCTAACGAACGAGCTGCAGCTCAATACCCTGCATGTCAATATTGTATATACCGCCCTTCAAGCTGTTGCTTCATTGTTTATAGTTTAAGTTATGTTTCCGCTAGATGCGTCGTCCAGGGCTTGCTCTGGGCTACTACACTTTACACACTTCTTTGTTCGGCGGCGCCGCTGTTTTTATTCCAGTTTTCTGTAGTCGTCGATCGATTCTGTTTAGTGCCCGATGTTGTATCTAGACCTCCATATATATACATATCGTCTTTCATGCCGTTTTTTATTCTAAGAGCTTGTCTTACTGGTTGTGTCCTGCTTCTTTACCACGTCGTCAGATCAAACTCCGAATTCAACTCCGACTTACGGTTAAGCGCTGGCGCTTATTGACCCTCGATCTAGTCCCTCGCTTTTTGAAAGACGACAGTTTGAGTAGAGAAAAAGACATTTGGCTCTCGCGAAGACATATTAATAGCATCTCTGCTCTCAGTGAGCTCCTGTGATCTTCCTGTCCCTCACGAACTACATTGGCAGCCGTCTTTAACATTCTAACGACGGAGCTGTTAGCGCATTTCACTCGAAGATATGGATCTATATTGCAACTTGACGTGTCATTATTTAATTCAATGACCGGATATGATTAGCGCTTTGCAAGTCGTATCACCGTCGGGAAGTGGTCGAGTCTGCTGACTGACATGGAATATTATCTGCCATGATGGTGCCAAAGAACCCGCCTGGGGATCGGCAGGCTTCATTTTCGTCTCCTCTTGTCATCCCTCTAGATCCGCCTAAGGCGCTTGCTGTCATTCGTCGGATTCCCAGAATTGGATTTTGATGTCCGAATTACGCTGTAAATCCCTCTTACAAGTGTCTTGCAGTCAAGCCAGTGTTCCTCCATGAAGGCCGGTGGATTGTAGCCCGTGGACTACGTACGCCGATGAAATCCTTACTCAACATCCTTACTCAAGTGCAGTTTTGATTCGCATCACCATCATTGATACAAGATGTCAAATGATGCTACTTCGACGGAAACCATGTTCTTCTTGAACTTTGGTCCATTTCAGGAAGCGTCTACGCGTGCTCACTGCGCATGCAGATTATGGCCTATTTCTACCGGGATTCAATAGTGTAGAAATATGATGATTGTCAATAATATTTTCAAGCTTATGTTTCTCCCATTTTGGCGGCGATCAAATCCTTCCTTTATGATATGTTCGAGCCGCGCAGGAAGTGTGAAAACATTGTGACGGAAGGATGCCTTTGAACACCAAGAATTGAAAACATTCTCCCTCTTTCGTGCTTGGGGTGAACATTGGTGCAGAAATTATATATGTTCCCTTTGATGCGTGGAAATATCAAACAATCATCGCTGTCTTCACTATTTCATAGCAACAGAAATAGGCCATATTCCGCAGTGTTTGGCATCGGCTCACTCGCGTTTCACGGTGAACAGCTGTATCGCTCCACTAGTGAACAGCCATTAGGGCTCAATTGGAGCTGGTCTTCTAGGCTAATCGGCCCTTCCAAACTCCCCGACTAGCTCTAATTGAGTGCTGATTGCAAATTCCCGGGTGGTAAATAGTCGACTGTTCCGGCATGTGGTTTCCTTTTCCTTTTTCCCTCGTTTATTAGTCTTTGGGTCCCCCAACCCTTTCCATTCTTTTTCTATCGCTCATTTAAAGCCCGTGTCCTTGAGTCCGTTACTCGCAAGAGATGGCCGAATATACACGATGGGTTGTTGTTGACGACGCGGACAGCCGTATCCGCTACTCGGGGAGCTGGTCTACGGCGACTGGCAATACCAATCAGCATAATAACCAAGGAAATTTCGGGCAAGTCTACCTTAACACCCTACACACCACGACCTCTTCGTCTAGCCTGTCGTTTACCTTCACCGGTAGGTATTGCTAGCGCCATTATCGAGTATTGATGATGACCTGCCATACTACTACATAGGCAATGCTGCGGACATCATCGGCACCAACGACCTCTCTGTGGACAGCAGCGGCAATAGCGACCCAAGCTGGGAATGCGTCGTCGACGGCAAAGTAGACTCCTCAGCCAAAACAAAGCCTTTCAGGTACAGAGAAAACAACTGGTACTTTTGCAAGTTTCACAACCTATCCTCCGGCGAACACACTATCTCTGTCAATGTCAAGACCAAAGGACGGGCCTTCTGGTTCGATAGAATCCACTACCGCCCGACTAATGTCGTCGAGGACGAGACCTTCCTCGTTACTAGGGATGATGCTGATATCAACTATAGTCGTGACGGCAAATGGACAGCTCTGGCGCAGGTGGCTTATTTCACTCATGTCACCGGCGGAAGTGTCACCTTCCCATTCATCGGTAAGTGGCGTTCTTTGATATTTATGATACATATGCACTAACCGCCCCAACTAGGCTCTGGCATCAGCTTATGGGCCATGGCCCCCACCGAGCTCCCCCACGGCGCCTCCCAAGGCGAATACTCGATCGACGGCGGAGACCCCGTCTCCTTCACTATCAGAGAGGTCGGGGGCATCTCCGACTACAACCGCAAAATCTTCGAGTCCCCTCGTCTCTCCCACGGCCGACACGAGATCAAGGTAACCTACCGCTCCGGCACCAAGAGCACTCCCCTGGTTGTGGACGGGTTTATTGTTTCCGGCGGAACGAACAAACGCGCTCCTGCTCTTATCGAATCGTCCCCGGAGCCTTCAACACCCGACAGACCAAGCAGCGGCGGATCAGGTAACTCAGGAAGCAGTGGTGACAGTGATACCAGCAACAGCGGTGGCAGCGGAAGCGGTAACGGGAACGCCAGCCAAGGCGGCAATGCATCACCGGGTACTGGGAGCGGAAACAGTACTGGTGGGACTGGCAGCTCAGGCCAAACCTCTCAAGATAGCCCCAAGATCCTACCCGTCTCGGACGTCTTCCCCGATGTATCCTCCAGAGTAGTCTACAGCCTCCCCACAGGCATCGACGAGAACGGGGACCCAAGTCCCTCCGGCCTGAGCGGGAGCGCCTCGGACGGTACACAGGGCTCCTCCAGCTCCTCGACCCCGGTCGGCGCTATCGTGGGAGGAATACTGGGCGCCTTGGCACTCGCCGCACTAGCAGCAGGCACCCTACTTTTCCTCCGTCGTCGCCGGAGGAGGGCGTCGTCCCGCGCCGGGGGCTTTAACCCTGCCTATCTCGCAGCGGGTCCGTACCAGCACCCAGTACCACCTCCTGCCATGTCCTACTCCGCCCCTTCGCGCTCGCACCCCTCGATTCCACACAATTCAAATCATGGCAACAGTAGCCTCGGCCACGAACGCACGTTCTCGGACCCCAGTTCTCTAGCCGTTAGCAGCTACTATGGTGGGATAGCCCAGTCGAGTGCGAATCACCACTCGGGCCCCGACGACCCTCCTGTCTACCGGTCCTGATTTCCAGGAAACAATTTGTCTCCCATACCTTTCATTGTTCACCAACATTTTCACCCCGATCGTCACTCACTTTTGAGATGAGGAGACCTTCTCATCTCCTTGGAGCTGGATCCACTTGTACTAATTTATCTGTATTTACGGATGGAACATGGCCTTCACCCTCTAATCTAAATAACTCTTCAACACAGTTTTGATATCGGACACATGGTCAATCAAAGGCACAGCAAGTGATAGCATGGAAAGATTTGTCATTTCAATAAATAGCCTTGTCGTGCTTGTAGTTGAGTGTCGTGGGGGTATGCGAGGGTGTGCTGGGTTAGATATGAAGCTACAGTGCTACACGAGGTGAGAACTTTAAAAAAACTGCAGAGCCAGAAAGAGGAAGAGGAAGAGTTAGAAGGGAGATGAAGTCAGGACGCCTCAAAGTAGAATGTACAAAAGCAACAACTTGAAAGGGGGGCAAGGCATCGAGCGCTGTAAATGCGTGCATAGAAAGGGCTCGAGCAAAGTTGGAGAGGATACTGGTACAAAGCAACGCTTTTTTGGGTCGTGAGGAATTCTATTTGTTAACAGCAATGAAATGGGGGGCCAAGGATTCGAAGCAACAAGAGGGTAGAGATAGGTAGAGCAAGAAAAAACAAAACGTGGCAAAGTCCGATTCTTAACGAACAAAGAATGGGGTCCAATAGAGAACAAAAGGGCAATATATGCAGAACGAAAGACAAGTGTGAAACGAACGAGGGAGTCAGACTAGTCCTTCCACCGCCCTAGAAAGTTTATCAAAAGGAAGGTGTCCAAGCAAACGAATGAAAGTAAACAAGCGAGTGAACAGAAAACGGGAATTGCCAACAAGGTTGAACATATAACAGCAAAGTAAAGCCTAGTAAAAACTGGACAAGGAAGACACAGAACAATGAAAAAAAGTTCAGTCCATACGAGTCCGTTCAGTTTTCCGATGAGAGGGGGAGAGATGAGCACAACGAGATTTGAGATCGGGGAAAATACGATAGGCGGCCTCCGAGGATATAGGATGTGATATAGCGCCAATGGTCCGCTTTTTGCAGCAACGGCTATCGATGAGGAGACGACAAGGTATCTCGATGATGGATATATAGATGGGGGCGGGGTGGATAAATCAGAAACCAGCTGAGTCCTACCCATGGATAATTTTGATGCAATTTTGCTTGCAACGGGAGCAGGAGGGGATGCCAACAGACGCGGAGAGGAAGGGGAAGAAGGACGGACGGACGGGCGCATAATCACAATCATCGGCTCATGCCTTCACCAACGGTCGCAATGCTCAATAGCGGGGTCCCGCTCACACTTCCATTGGCACCAGCCGCACCTCCTCTCGTCATGTTGTTGATATTGGGAATCCTAGGTCCCATCCCTAACCCCAAGCCACTCCCACTTCTCGGCCGCACGGCAATACCTTGTTGCTGACCCCAGGCGGCGTTCGGCCCCAACGAACCGTTCCCTGCGCTCCCAAGCGTGGTGTACGCTCCAAGAGGGGCGCTGTCACTCCTGGCCCGGCTCACAGACTTCTTCACCGCTAAACCCGGCAGACCGCCCGGCGTTGTCGAGGTGCCCGGAGAAGACATGGTGCTCATCAAGTGCATTGAATCTCCCGCTCCATTCACCCCATTTCCGTTCACCCCGTTGATGTGAACATCATTCGACAATCTGGGTCGTTTGTTATTCCCTCTGCCATGCTCAAAATCATCCATACCTCCCAAATCCATCGACGTTGATGAGGGCGACTCTGGGATCTGAGGAGTAGATGAACTGCTGATGTTCTCACCAGCTCTCGAATATGACAGATGGTGGAAACTATGCTGACGAGAGAGCGTGTGGGGGTGCAGTTGTTGATGCTGCTGGCCGTGAGGCAATGAGTGTTGTGGATGTTGATGGTGATGACTCGGGAAATCGGCAGCAGTGGGACTTGAACTGGGGCTGTTCATATGCGAATGCATCGACTGCAACGATGGATTACTGATGTTCATCGAGAGCGGGGGAGGATACCGCGATGTAGTGGCTGTTGGGGAGGTAATGTAGATGTTAGGACTCTCCGCCTCCACCAGTTCCTGAGGGAACTGTCCCACTGAGAAACAAGCAGGTAAAATCAACACTGGGACATGACTGAAGAGACACGAAGAACGCACCACTTCCAGGGAAACTCTTGTTCATGACATCCCATAATCTACCAACGACATTGACGAGATTGTCAACCCTCTTGCGTTCGGTGGATAGCTGCTCGGCCATGCGTCGATTTTCATCCCGCATAGCGTTCAGTTGTGCAGCAACCTGTGGAGGACGGACAGGCATTTAGTATCACGTTGACCAGGTTGTCGGTAAACAAGTGGGAGGGGAAGAGGCAAGGACAAGTGCCGTTAAGACGCAAAGAACAGGAGGCGCTGTTTCGGAGAAGAGAAAGGAAGGCTCAAACAAACAAAAGAGCGATACGAAATGCACAGCGCTACGCATTGATGCGATATCACGTCAAGAGTTGAAATAAATAAAAAAGTCAGAAGCAGATCAGCCATACATGAAACAACAGCAACTCTCCGGTTCCCCCGAACACAGTGGGCGTCGATGGCGATAAATAGGAGAACGAAGTAAAATGTTAAGAAGTGGATGATGAATCAAGGGGCGATTGAAAATGCCAATATAGAATAGTAAAAAAAGGTAAATGATTCAGACCGCGGCCATCAACGGGTATCTTGCTAATTCCTGTACACTGTAACAGGGCCGGCGGTTGACAAGTGGACAGCAATGACCCGTCCGAACGGGCACGGAGTTTGCACGACCTGTCCAGCACGCGAGGACCGGTGGAGCGCATGTACGGCATCGCGCGTAGCAAAAATAGAAACCGCGGACGAGATGGGCAATCAACGACCTGCACATACGCACGTATGCAACAATCAGGGCCCAGAGGCCGACATAGGCGCATCTCCGGTGTACGCGCAGGATCGGATGATAGAACCAAGACCAAGGTGAAGCCAAAAATTGAGGACATGAAAGGCATCAAGAAGCGAAAATCATCGGAGGCGAAAGGAATCCATCAACTCGAGTGCAAAAGGTACGGCCGAGAAAAGACCAGAGACTACCAAAAATGGGAGAGTTTTAGAAGTAAAAAGCACTCACTTCCCCAGGTAATTCGACACGATGTTTGACCGCTGGATCGGGTTCCAGGGCTTTGCGTTTGATTTCATCCAACAAGTCAGGACGGCCACGTAGGAATTTGTGATGGGAAAACTCCCAGGTTTGAGCGTCAGTTGAAGTACGCTGGGCGCGTGGTGTCTGGTGGATAACCGTGAGTTAGGTTCAGGTGCAACTGCGTCAGACTTACCCGATTGATTTTGTGGAAACCGTACATGTTGAGTTGGCGCACAAAACTAGAGAACTGCGCATATAGTTAGTATTAGATCAACACGAAAAAAATGCGCATATATCGACGGAGGAATGGACAGACTTACATTGTTGTGCTTGAAATGTGACCCCAGGATACTTCTGCTGAATTCTCCGACATTAGACACAACAAATGAAGTTCCCAGCTCGGTCCAAGAGATGAAATGTGACGATTTTGGATCGTTGATCATCCTAAGGGCGATGAAGGTTAGTATATGCGCATCATCTTTGTTCGAAATCGACATGATGTCACTTGGCTCGATTCTCCCATGGAAGAGGCGGAGAATATGCGGGATTTGCATCTCCCATGGGATCGTCAAGGAGACAATATAGAGACGCGCGAGTTGCGATAGTCCAACAAAAGTAATAGCAACGGTTAAGCATTGGAGTGCAGGATCCATGCAACAGCGTGTCAATCAACAGCAAAAAGATGCGAAGCCGTGATAAGATATGCAGGGGGCTACCCCGAACAGCATGGTCGCTAGATGACGATGCGGGGCAGAAGGGAGACTCACTGGTAGAGTTTCGTGACAAAGTTGTTTGTCGCCATGGGCTTGCCGAGGATGTTCATGCTGCCACCAATGTTGACGGACAGCGGGGGTGCACCGAGCGAGTCTTCTGCCCCGCTGTTGCTGCCGCTGCCATCCACAGGACTTGTTCCGCCTCCAGTACTGCTTCCATATGCATGACGCATATCAAGGTCATCATAGCCACCAGCGGACGATGCCAACTCCATGGCGGTATCCCGGCTCTCGTCAAACATACTCTCCTCTACCAGGGTAGCAGATGTCGCGGTAGACGGTCCGTTCGAGGTGAAGCTGCGCTTCCGCGGGAGCTGGGAGGACGTAGTTGAAGCCGACGAGGAGCGAGATACGACGGGCCTGCGATCGTAGGCTCCACCATTACCCGCGGAAGATGGGGGTGGGGCTAAAGCCTGGTCGTCGTAGTGGTTATTTGGACTCTGCTGGCTAGGCGAGCCCTGATGGGGATCGAACTGGAAGGGCGACTGCTGTTGCTGCTGTGGGGGGTTAAAGGGATTTGTCGATGGACTGATGGGGGTGGCAGGGGAGAGGGTCTGGTTGATGGGGGAAAGATTGGTGGGCGACGTGACGGACAGCGAGGAGAGGTTCAAGGACAGCGAGGAGTTGGTGGTCCGTGCATCGGACTGGAAGTACTGGTAGTGGTCGGGCGGTGGCTGCTGAGTGAGGAGATGTGGAGGCCACTGCTGGCGCGGAGTGACTGCGCTGGGATTTGGCTGGGCCTGCTGGAAATGGGAAGAGTCGGGATAGGCGTCGACGAAGGACATTTAGGTTTGCATGGACTGGCCGTTGGTAGCTTTATAGATTCAGCGCCTTTTCTCAACGTCGACACAGGAGCCACTCAGCCAAAACGCTTGCCACGGGTTTTCACGATTTTGGTATCACATCCCCGATCCGGATCTCTTCAGATTCTCACCCAATCACTGTCCAAACATCGCCGCCGGGCTTCTACAGAATCTCAACGAATCCCAACGTAATTTCCCTTTTCGACCACCTATCCTTTTCAGGTTTGTTTGTCTCTGCCGATCACACCGCAGTACCACATATCCCCTGCTCGGTCTCCCCTGCCCTCCCCGGAGTTACCATCCAGTTTACTTCCGTTCTCCAGAAAATCCCCTATCAGCCCCTGTTAATTTATAAGAACCCCTTCAGGTTTCTTCTCCCGCAATCGACAATCGACCACGAACAGGTCGATCCAACCAACCACTAATTGCTTCTAGTCTCTTCTCGCCCTTCTATATCTCTTTCTCTCATGTCGGGATGTCAATTCAATTTCTGTCGGGCCGCCATGCTACCTTGCCGCTCACGGGCGAACATCATCTTGAGAACTCGAAGAACTGTCTCTGTCCTTCCGTGGAGCATATCCGGAAGGGTCTCAAATGTTCATGGCCCCCTACGTGATTGCCTGAAATATTAATCAAAGGGTTTCTAACCTCCAGCCTGCCTCATCCCTATTTATTTACCAAATGAAAAACACCTGCCGCCGCTTGGCTGCTTCTCGCACATCCAATTCATTCTACACCTGCCTCCAGTCTTCGACTTCTCCTCCCCGAATTTGTTCAGCGTCAAAAAGGTAAAAAGTGGAGCTACTCGTTCCTAAAAAAATTGCACAGAGGTCTTCTCTCCGTCGACACTTTCACGTTATGGCGGCTCGAACGGCTGTCGTCTTACACGAAAGACTCACCGTGCTAACTCTCAACGGTCGGGACTATACCCGAGCAAACCCTCGTCCAAGCCTTCAGGCGATGTTCTCAGTCGGAGGTACTACCCACGCCAATATGACTCTCGATTCCTGGCGTTCAGTGCCTAATCGATCATAATGACTCGATCCCCCGCCCGACAGGCAATTTATGAAACTTCGCACCCTCTTTATTATAGGTTTGGAACCCCCTTCGAGGTACTACCGTAAAGATACTCGGATAACTGGTAAACATCTCGAGTATGCACACATTATCTCTTCTAAGGCATAAGACATGGTGAAGGTTATTTTACAATGGGCAACCGCCTTGGGAGTATAAAGGACCGCGGAGCCGCTTGCCCCGACCTTGGTTTAGCTGAGGTCTGACAGGGACTTTGCTTTCAAGAGTGCATCCAAATGTACTGCTGGAAATGTCGATGAATGACACAGGGAATATATGATGGTTTACCCTTGAGTCTAACACTTGAAAATTGCTAGAAATTTGTGGGTTGATTGTGCGGTCACGAGAAATTGGAAATTGAAACTCATGAGAACTTTGGTTCAGATTTGGAACGGGGAGGGAGCAGATAAAACACATCTCCGATTTGCTCAACGCTTATAAGCATAGCGCGTTAGATGGTTCCAGGTGGTTTACTACATATTCTACCCTCGCTAGCGCATGCCTGTGGCGTGTTCGCGCTCGAATCCAGCAATAGGGTATGCTTTATTTGTTTTCGTCCATCAACGGTACGATTCTTACGTAATTTAAGGATGTACAGGACCTAGTTAAAGGAAGGTCGATCGATTTCTGATAACTGGCGCCCTTGGCTTTAGCCGTAGCCATGCCTCTTATACGCCACAGAAATAAATCAAAATATGCCCGCCTAGCTCAATCGGATAGAGCGTCAGACTTTTACCGTCTACAGGCATGTATGGCATCTGAAGGCTGCGAGTTCGACCCTCGCGGTGGGCTTACCGTTGAAATTTTTTGCATCTCCTCAGTAACACACTGACAATTCGGCTCGAAAGCACACCCAAATCGTCGTACACAAACGGTAATGTTACGCGACACAGGGTTATGAATGGGCTGTAGGGGCCTCTAAGTGGTCATCATGCATGCCCGCCTAGCTCAATCGGATAGAGCGTCAGACTTTTACGGTCTAAAGGGCAGTGTGAAATCTGAAGGCTGCGAGTTCGACCCTCGCGGTGGGCTACTTCGAAACATCTTAATGAATTTTTTTTAATCTTGCCGCGATATACAGACAGTGGAACCTTGGTGCACTCAAATAGGCCGTAGATGTGCCCGCCTAGCTCAATCGGATAGAGCGTCAGACTTTTACGGTCGAATGGGCAGGTAGATCTGAAGGTTGCGAGTTCGACCCTCGCGGTGGGCTATACGGTTGCATTTGGAACGTTTTTTGTGATTGAAATGAACAAATGTCTGGCGCTTTTTCAATGTACCTTAGGCGATGGATATCATCCGGAGAAAGTTCGCCATTTTCCAGAGTAGCGGCTTGAATAAGCCGTATAAATCGGTGTGCATTTTCAATCATATCGGGGTAGGGAATTCTTCAATTGCAATGTCATTTTTACCCACCTGGTGGTTCTCCGCGCCAAGTTCTACTAGTCCTTATGCCGCAGGTTTGACGTCCGAAAATCGCTTATTGCGGACGGCAAACGCTTCATTCGACACTCCGCTACACCCGGGATCGTGCAGTTGCTCGGCAATTCAATGGTAGTCTCGGCTTCCCATCCGTTTACGGTTGTGTTTTTGGCCGTAAACAGACGGGAAGCTACGGGAAGCCGAGACTAATTCAATGGGACCAACCTTGTCTACTCGCGATGCCAGATTGGGATACGGAGGTATCGAAATCAATAAAGGGGCAATAGACCCGCTATGTACATACGTTGAATTGAAAAATCAAAGGCACCGCTCAAGCAATAGAGATTGCCAGGATCATCAGAAGTCCGAGTCATAATTCGCTAGCGCTCCTATATATATCATAGCCGTACGTCATGGATATAATACATGTCATGGCTACGGATCTGTACGGTTGCCCTGACTATTCACTTGAGGCTTAATCCCCTTGAATACTGAATCATTTCAACAGGAAGCAACTTGACTGCACCCATTAATACTTGACTAATACAACTAATATTGGACCCCCTTGAACGGGATAGCTTGAAGAACCCCAACTTGATGCCACTTTCAAACCCATACGCAGCCGGGTTACTATAGCGAGCACCATATACTGTCTACATGTGGTGTGATCGTCACGGTGATCTATGACGGATCGCTGTTTAAATATCCACACGCCGGCACGAAAGGCCAAGACCCTTCTTTCCGGTCGGAGGTCATCAAACGGGTATGGTGTAACGCGGGTATGATTTTGAGTTATGCCAACCTTATGAGAAGAGTGTGTTTTTTTTGGCAGTTCATAGAAAATAGTCTCCGTAATCCACATTCAATCTGCCTTTCGTCGAGTTGTCTCCATAAGCGAGATGTTTGATATTAGGGCAACGTTTACTCAACACATCAGAATCCCGGATACATGCTAGATATGTGTGTGGTGCTTAACCCAAGCTACTCTGTTACTAACCCGTTTACTATACATTACACGTCGACTTCTGTGGCGGGAGAAACAGGTACGGCGTAACCAGAACTCAACACTTCGCCCGCCTATTCACATGGTGTAACGTTTCAAGCCATACATTAACGTTAGTGTACGTTAGGATTTTGAATCGCCGTTGAGTTTTGCAAATGGGCTGGACCATACCGAACTGTTTCCACTTGAGTCATGGTATTATAACCGCACTCGCTCGAATGGCCCCGGGCGCTAGAAACAGCCGCCGTTTTCCTTATGGCGCTAAACATCTGTATTGAACTTTTAGGTACCCGGAGTTGAAACTTATTCTGAGTGTACGAAAGCCGAAAGTAAAGCACCACACCCAACCTGTCTATCTTTGCACAAAGAGGCCCAAACGGTAGCCGCCCAGTTCTCGCGCAGTAAATCCGTTTCGACCAGGTACGATTTCCTGCATAATTGAGCTAAAGATGCTTCTACAGCCTCCGGTCGGATAATTCGCGGGTGCCAGGACGATTAGAAATTCTGACCATGCGAATGGGGATTTCATTTTAAAAAAGTGGTGGCGAAGGACAGCGTATTGAAAATGCTTCATTCCCTTTCGATTAGAACATGTAAGAATGGACGGATCGTGTCTGTCCTCTCACCCGCTGTCATGGTAGACCGATAGTCAACGTCATTATTGAGACGGAAACGGATTTAACTACCGGGAAGAATCTCTCCTACAGGCTGTCTTTGAAGTTCAAATGTAGATAGAAGGCTCGTAAGTACGTATCACTTTGACTGCGCGTGAAGGTCCTCCGAGCGTCTCTGGGACTGAAGCCCCCAAGGGATCCTTATTTCTATGTCAAAGGAAGCTAGGCATGCATAGGAAGCAGGCATATGTACGCCGTAGGTAGTCCGGAACACCGTCAGAAGAGCAAGGAATATTCTCCGCCCTTTAGTTTCTTGGAAACATACCAGGAATGAACCTAAAAGTTGAGTGGATAGTGAGAAAATATACCCTAAAACTCATCACAACGAGACGCCGTCTCGTTCTATGTAGTTAGGTACGGGCAAGTGTCGCAAGGGTGCATGGAGAGAACACCTTTCTTGGATGAGAAAGAAGGTCGACGGCTTCCACAGAAAGACAATAAACTCGTATGAAGAGACGGTACTCCGGGTTCTTGGCATCTAAAAGTGTGCAATGCTTCATAACACACTTTTAGACGTAAAGATGCGAATAGGCATTCTTTGGGTGAGAACATAGTCTGGTTTTTCACCCCCTCCAACATAGCCGGAACTGTAAAGTTCTAAGAATAGATTTTAGTGGTGGAGAATAGCCAATACGCTCCAATGCGATCATAGTAGTTAGAAGTCTGTATGTTGCTTCTACCAGTCGCCATTAATTCATTTGGCGGACTACCATTCGCAGTATGAATTTATCTGATTTTTAGCACCCGTCCTTTGCCCCGCCGGCGTCCCAATTACAGAGCAGCTACACCACTGAGATTGTCGTATGCACCAATGTGCTCTGGAATCTCCGACAGGCTCCCTCCGGAGGGCTGGGACGGACTGGGACTGCCGAGCTCCTAACTTGTCGGGTTCCTTACAAAATGGGCGGATAGAGGTGAAGTGCTGAATCCATCAAGAACTTGACTGATTCTGGGGATTTCGACTCTCATGCCCCTATCCGACCCACCGGCGCCGAATGATGGACGGAAGCATCAGTTTGAACCAAAGCTCACTAACTGCTTTTATCGTGGTATCTTCCTCTTTCTTTCTGTTACAGGTGTATATAGAAGGTCTTTTGTACATAATTACAGTAGTTTCTAATGGATGTAAGTTGAAAGGGCGTGGAAAACTGAACGCTCAGGCATAATGTTCTTCGCCGCCCTTCCGGCGCTATCATACAATCGTCTGGGACACTTGTTATGTCCCCCTTCGGATCACGCGGCTCGAAGCCGAAATTACCATGCACGTGGGCAGATCATGAAAGAGTAAGCCCCGATAGTCCCTTTCGGACCAGGTACGATTAGGGTGTGGGATGAAGGGCATGAAGGGCGCACAGAGAATCAGATCAGCGCCGTATGTTTACGAAAATAATGACAATAACCAAAGATTTATTTGGCCTTTCACTCCAGGGCGCATCATCCCACCACTCCGCCACTCACTGGGAAGTCAGAGTTCCTTCAACGATCAGTTTCATCGGAATCCTGGGTTCTGGTCAAAGGGCATGGATGAATTGCCCTGACAACATAGGACGAGATGTGTGTTTCCTAGTGAAGCACAGGTGTACATATATACATATCCTAGTTCATCATCTCCCTCCATCCATAGAGAGGCGGGTAACTTAGGCATCGCTCTGCTATATTGACTCATCAAGATATTCCGGTGCATCCTTACAGATGCATCCTAAAAGAGAAAGCGATGTAGAGTCAGGCGAGTTGTAGGTCACCGGGGCGTAACAAGCTGAAAACAGTGTGCATTCTGAAGTTCTACGAGTCGGGATTCGAAGCCGTCCCTACTGGAAGACAATAAGGATAGGTCATCTGGCGCGCTCCTTCTAGTTCAGGACTGGGGACATCAGATAAAGAATGCCCAAAGTCCTTTTGACCATGTACGTTCCGACAGGTTTATTGCTTCCATTTGCTTCGTCATACCAAAATGCAACACACCACTTCCACACAACTTACACAACTTAAGCTGCGAGTGTGAATAAACATGCCAATCGGAAGTCTAACCCTGTGAACTAAAATACCCCGGACGAATACATATCTTATCACATAATTCTCACAGAAAGCCGTAGATTACGGGACGCGCAGAACGCCTCCGACATACCAGCCCTGTTCATTGGTGGAAGATGTAATTGCCGGTTTAGATGTTTGCGAGCCTCGTGTATACGACTCCACCGGTTAACAGCAAACCAACGAGCCTTGCATCAGAAATTACCCAACGAAGCCCGGTTGCCCCAGGATACTTTGGAAGCGCCTAGACCCCTCATGGTTCTGCAGAGCGCGACAGGAATGGCCCGTATGGGGATTTTTTGTATTGGATATGTCACTTGGAGCGAAGCAGCTGAGAAGCAGAACACCAGAAGTAGACCAGGAGCCTTCGAGTTCTCATCCCCATAAACGTTAGCAAGGAAATGACGTCCGCTATTACATCTGTCCCGTTGATATTTGTTGTGAAGGGGAGGGACATGGGAGCAGAAGGACGAAGGGGACTCGGTCCCTCGGAGAAGCCCTTCCCAAAAGAGTTGTTGAAGTAGGCCCCTTGCTACTTCTCATGTTCTCAGAAGTGAGAAGCACGAACTTTAGACCCTGGAGCCTTTGGATATCCCTCTTAAGTTGTAAACAAAGTGATATTAGCCGATGGATTAAAGAGGAAGCTCCAAAGACTTTATATACAACCTAAACTCCCATGATTCCGTTAATGTATGAGAAATTTGCGAATTCCCACTTCCAAGCGCAACGGCAGCTTGACTCAAAATTCTCAAAATTGTTTGGGGCATCACGTAGAGTCTGGCGGGTATACTGCTTATGTGAAAGTACGGGAGGGAAAAGAAGGGTAATCGAGACCCGCCACAAGCTAGGAGAGATTGAATACGTCTAGCAAATGATATTATGAGATTCGAACGCGCCTCCTTCCCACGGAAAGTCACATCCTTCCACTTCTAATTATCTGTCAATTCTCCGAGACCGGTGTGAGTCTCTTTATTAACTTGAGTTCTTTACCCCTTTCATCTGTTCAAGTGACCGGTAAATGAATGCCTTTGGCCTGGGGAGTGTTTGGTTGCCTTGGAACTGGGGAAAGGTTGGTATGGCGATGATATGTTCTCTGCCATTTAACACTGTGTCGCTAGAAAGTCTTCGGGAATGCGACACGGAACACAGTTTGATGCCGTCGGTCGTCATAGTATGTGTGAGCGGATATATTGACTATGGTCAATTAAGGGAATTTGTCGTCTATCGTCGTGAGCAATAAATCACGGAAAGGAGCCAAATAATCTCTTGAGAAGATCGTGAACAGGGGTAGAAATAAGGTCGTACCAGGCGCTGAGAAATGAAATTTTGGTTTCCGATACCTTGGTTCTTGGACTGGAATCTTGGGGGCGACGGATCGACCAGGATTCGAAATATAGATTTTATGGACAGACTTGTACCCAGTCCCGATATCCTGAACTTAACTCTACCCGAGAGTTCCATCGCAATATGAAGCAAGGGTTCGGAACGATCATCTTTGGCTCCATTCTGGCAGAATCAACGACTGACGGCGTTCACGAGAGCTACTTACTAAACACTTGAAACATCGTTTCTGGCCCGCACTTAACCTCCCAGCAGTTTCAGATAAGCTAGTTATGAGATTTACCGGAGGAACCAGGTTACGGCCCCCGATATATCATGTATACAGAGACTGGCAGGCTATTAGCGCTCTACGACCATAGATACGAGTAACGCTCACCAGGTGGCTAGTGTTCGGTTGCGCACGAGGCGAACAGCACCCTAAAGATGTCTACATACCACGGTGTCCAGATGTTGTCTATTCGGCGCCGCGGCGAAGCAGATTGCCCGAATAGCAGCAAAGGAGACTTCGGGAGTGCTCGTATAGTCCAATTATATCGATCGCGGTCCCACGAAGGGAAGACATCTCGCGAAGTATTCCTCGTTGCTGTGAATCATCGTGCTACCCGTTGCGCACAACTGATGGGCTTGATTTTAGTTCAAGGAAACAGACAACTTTGCTGGGACTGAAACAATTTGCCAGTCAAGTATCATGAAGTAGACCAGTCAGATGATACCCCTGGTATGACGGGGTGTCTCGAGAGGCCATTGTGCAGGGCGTTGGACCCCAAGGACGTGTAACAGCATTAATGGCAGATTAATTGGGATACTTCACAATCCCAGAATCCTGGAAGAAGCTGCAAATCTGAGAGTAATGAGACGTGTGTTCAGGGTTCAAGGGACAGGGCGAAGTCGATCTGCACGTTCGCCAAGCTGTGGCGTTGGGCGGAGAGATCCGAGATCAAGTTAATGAGTACTTAGGTCACTGAAGCAGTTGGACCAGTCATCGCAGTGGTCAAGGCAAGGAGTCTGCACCGTAGAGCGCCAGAGCGGGTTGAGAGTGGAGAGTGCGAGAGCTACCCCCATAAGTTCGATAAAATTCAAGGTCAAGATAGAGGGAGAGGCAGTTGCCTTCATTGTACAGTCAGCGACATCCCGCCCTCCGACATGCGAGGACGTTTCATCCATATGAAGATAGGAAGGGAGCCGTCGACGGTCGCTTAGCGAGCCTCCTTCTGGAATGATAAACTGGGATCTTCAGGGTTCAAGTCTGCAGGTTTAAAGAGGAGTTCACGTCGACTATAGGCTACCCGCAGACTCACAGTTGCAAGTGGGGGCGACTCCGGGCCAAAACTCTGGTCTGCCGCGAGGATCGTACGGCAAAAGTTCAATCAATGGGTTCAATCCAGGAACCGATCCTAAGCTGATGTCTCCCCAGGGAGAAATAATGAAATCCGCACAGAAAGGTAAGAAATCTCAGGTGCGAGAGTCCCTCGAGCACCAGACTAGCCTTTGGCCACGAAGCGAAGAGACCAGGACAGTTGAGGCGGGGTTGTTGAACATTGATGGTCGAATCGCGCTGATGCTTGGCTGATCCCTGATGGCAGCTAACCCTAACCAGAGCAGCTTTCGTGGAAAGCCGGGAACCAGTTCTCACGGTATATTTCTTCCTACCAGCTCGCTGTCCCTCTCCGACCCCAACGAAAACGACGACGATGGCCTCCAGAATTGCGCTGAGCTCTTTGCGTGCGGGTAAGCTCTATTTTGCCAGAGCGTCACTGAAGAGACGCGTTAATGCGGTTCTTAGCTCGTCCACGAGTCATGGCGGCCATGGCCCCAAGCCTGAACACGTAGGTGGAACGAATTGGCTGTTGAAGGTTTTGAAGTTGACGGGGGATGTATAGTCGTTCAATGGCCAGCTCTTCTAACCCACCACCCTCCGAGAAGGCCTCCGAGATCGTCAATAAACTGCCTTCCTCCCCAGGCTTGATCACCAAGACCGGCACTGCTCTCCTTGGTACAGGTCTCGCCGCAACCGCCATTTCCCAAGAATTGTATGTTGTCAACGAGGAGTCCATCGTTCTCATTGCCTCCGCTATCGTCTTCACCTACATTGCCAAGGTTTGGGGCTCATGTGGTTTGAAGGAAGTTAATAACTAACTGTGTCTTCGCTCAGGTCATCCGTGAACCATACAGCAACTGGGCCCAGGGACACATTGACCGCGTCAAGGGTATCCTTAATTCTTCTCGTGCTGAGCACACCAACGCCGTTAAGGAGCGCATCGAATCCGTTGGCCAAATGAAGGACGTCGTTTCCATCACCGAAGCCCTCTTCGCCTTGTCCAAGGTAAGTTCCGTTCATATGTCGTTGTCTTCCGTCTCTTAATGTGAGTTTTAGGAAACAGCCAAACTCGAATCCGAGACTTTTGTCCAGCAGCAAAAGGCCGCCGTTGCCACTGAGATCAAGTCCGTCCTGGACAGCTGGGTTCGATACGAACAGCAAGTGAAGGAGAGCGAGCAGGCTGAGCTCACCAAGACCGTCATTAACAAGGTCATGGCTTCTTTGAAGGATGCCAAGGTGCAACAAGATGTCCTCGCCGGTGCTGTCGCTGAGATTGAGCGTGCGTTCACTCTGTTATTCATGCTACTATAATACTGATCCCGTTGCAGAACTCGTTAAGAGCAAGGCAATCTAAATATACGCTCGTGCAAAATAGTCCTGTCGTTATAATATAGATTCTACCTTCCACTGGTGGATGTGCGATCCTATTCTAATTATTGGAACCCGGTACGCTGCAAAGCCAATCTCTTGTGATGTTCTGGATACCCTTCGCCGTGATACCTCGTACACAGCTCCTGCAGCTAGGGTTCCTTCGTATTTTTGGGCCACAGAGCCCAACTGGAGGACACCAACCCTCCATGTAAATTGATGTTTGCGGGATATGTAGCTAACAGACAAGAACTACAATGTCATCTGGAGGCACGACTTATTAGGATTTCAGCCGACTTGGAACGGGACGTGAAGATGCATTTGAACGGTTTCGGGAATCTGTTGTTGATTGGCCGGTAAGCCCAGTAATGTGAGTATTAACAAGACGACTCACGCCACCAGTCCTGGTTCACAAGATATTACCGGCTCAATAAGATTTCCATTGGCGTCCTTGGCTTTTGAAAGATTATATGATGCAAGAATTGAAGCGACGGTCAGCCAAACTGCCGATTTCGCGATATGAGTGCCTTGGCAAATCCTATGTTCTTTTGAACAATCCTCCCTCGTCTCGGTTCTAGATGACAGCTCACCTGCGACCGAACCCAAATGCAATAGTAGAAGGTAATGGAACCTTGCTGTTGAAATTTCCGGCTTCGTCGAGGTAGCGATCAGGGTCGAACAAGTGAGGTTTTGGATAGTCCTTCTCGTTTCGAAGCATTTCCCTGACACGTCAATGAGGTAGGCGTCTTTGTAGCGGCCAGGTTTTGCTTACCATACATTGGCGATCACAACTGCATTCTTAGGGATGTAATAGTCCCTATAAATGTCGTCCGCGGTCGTGTAATGGGGGACGCCTAGTGCTCCAGCTGGCCACCACCTTCGATTCCCTTCAATCAGGTGAGACGGACAAGAGGAAGATGAAATTTTACCGAAGCAGTTCTTCGACTATTGCAGAGATGTAGGGTAGATGATCACCGAAGTCTGGCAGCCTGTCCGATCCCACCACTGCATCGATTTCAGCCTGAGCTTTCGCCTGCACGTCTGGGAAGCAGATCATCGCCAGAATGAAATAGGTGAGCGTGGACCTTGTAGTATCAAATCCCGCTTAAAGTCGCTTCAGTATATCCCAAGTACTGATGGATAATGACCTGTCTCGCACCTGTGAAAAACATCGCGGCAGTATCCTTGATGACCTCTCTCTCTCTTTCAAGCCGATCCTCTGGTGTGTCTTCCAGCGCCATCGACGTCAGAGACGGCTGTGCCCTCTGAGCTGACTGAATAGGTGTCAATTGCCCGGATGACGGTTTGGGAAGCCATTTCGGCGTACAATCTCATGCTCAGCTAACTCGAATGGACCATTCCTGTACTGCTCCATCATCCCCCTCCAAACCCTTGCTTCCCTCTTGAATTTAGCTCCCGGGAACCACTCTGGCACATACTTTAGGATCGGTAGCACATCTACAAGATATGCTCCCGGTACAATGGCCTTTCCAGCAGGCTCGAGGGCTTCTTCGGCCAGCCGAATATGCGGATCGTTGGTTGGCTCAATCGGAATTCCATATGCCAATGAAAAGGCTAGTCCGCCTACCAAACTTTGAATCCTTTGGTGAGCCACTATTTAAAGGCGCGGTAGCTGTCGTCCTGTCACTTACTGTCTGATATGATCGAGGAAATTGTCCGGGGACTCCGATAGCTGACCCAATATCCTATGGACGAAAAATACGGCTCTGGCCTGCACCAGTTCCAAATCCGAATGATGAAAATATCTCTGGAAGAGCTTCCTTCGTTCCCTCCATTCCTCGTTGTAGGGAAGGCTGGATATTAGCCATTTCCACCCCATCCTGTGTGAAAAAAGATAGATCATTCAAGAATGTTTTCAAGGTACGCCTCAAGTGAGCTCACAGATCATTCGCCATGACGGCGTGACGTCTACATATGGGGTCAAGTACCTGGGGTGAGTGGCGTTCTTGCGATTGAATGCCGGCGTCCGTGCTCACCGACTTGAATATTTTCCCGAACGTTTCTCCAGCAGCTCTCTGGCGTCTTCGACGTTGTTGAGGACGACGATAGACTCTCCAGCAGCGTTTAGGTGAATGATGTCCGAACCTGACAAATGCCATTCGAAAGCCTGTTGGGCATACTGTCTCTGCTGAGGGAAGGCTGCAGGCACGTACCCAGTTCGTCTGACATGCGTCGAAAGGTGACCCATGCATCATGGACAGGAATTTGCAAAGCGTTTCCAAGGATAGGTATTCCTTTGGGCGTTGGTGGGTACGGATAGCGCGATCGTCTTCTCTGGGACGTGTAACGAGACACGATGAAGGAAAGGTACGCAACGGTGACGCCGAGGGCGACGAGATCTAGGTTGAACAAGGTAAACTCCATCATGAGGCACGCGGGGTTGGCAAAGAGGAACCAAAAGGTTTGGTCCCCTTTTATATGGCATATGCACGGAAATTAGCCAAATTTGAACCATCCGCATTCCGCAACTTGAATAAGTGTGACTTGCCGGTCTTATCGACCTGTGGCAAAACCCGGCCAGGCAGTATATTAGTTGTTGATAAGACGGCGCTTAAATGGGATTCGCACATATCCAGCTTGCGTTAAGCCCAAGCATTCGCAGTTTTCTAGTACTTTCCTGAGTATAATCTCCGAAATTGCTGGAAAGGGCGCAAGTCGCATATAACCTTTTCTCCCATAATGACGGAACTGATCAAATCTTCTAGGTGCTAGAACTCCTTTGGGCCCGTCCTGATGTCGAATCCACGACGGTACGACTCCGAGGGGACTCACCCCGACTATACACTATGCCTCGAGCATTAATTAACCTATAGTACGAATGATCCACCCAGAATCTGTTGCTCATGTGCAGCCTGCATTGAACAGCTCCAACCCTCGGGCCGTGGCGCTACCCATTCAGACACTTGCAGGTAAGTTTATACCTAGTTCGTATAGGTTCGTATTACCGTGTTCCCGCGTCCACCGAAACATACCCACAACTGTACATGTCTCCAGTAAATGAGTTGATGACAACGCTCGAGTTCATTTAGGGTTGTATGCGGACCCAGTCCCCGATCTATACAGTTAGGGCTGACAATAGCAAAGGATCCATTATAAAACCGCGGACGGCGGCGTGACTAGCATATGCAAATTCGTTACTGAGGACATGTGGATGAGTCATGACAGTGGCTTCAAAGACTAACAGCCCATTAGAACTGTATCATATGGTCCTAAAAGCAGTCTAAAGTTAGCGGCACAATGCGGGAGAGGTAATAGGAGCTGAAGTCTAACCGCTATGTTCTTTAATGCTTCCATCAAAGATGTTCTTGACGTCCCCAGTGGAGCACCTCTGGTCGGTACTGTCATTCCCAGAGCACACCAGCCAAGAAAGATCGTCTTGGATGTGCTTTTCACCGTGTGCATGCCTGAAGCCTAGAAAGCGACCTGAGACAATGAGAATACGTCAGAGAAGGTTGAGGAAGAACGTATTGAAGGGCTTCAACCTGGGAGAATGGGAACCAAATCATCCCTGCGGTGGTGAGTTAGAACTCAGATGCTCTGGCCTCAGGGGTGCCCGGTGAGGTTATTGCTTACTGATTATTGATGCGGTCCAGGTTCACGTTGTTATTAACGTAGGTAGCAAAAGCTTTGTTTCCCACCTGGAATACGTGTATAAGCTTATTTGACGAAGGCCAGAGACAGGCAGGTAATATCACCCGTGGCATCCCATAGACAATAGTCCTAAACGAGAGATCTGGGAAGAAGAGGGGTAAGGAGACGCCATCCAGAAGCGACAGAGCCCCTCCTGAGTATAGAGGACATGAGGTTATCAGCTATGAGAAGTCTGAAGACTGAGTTCTCCTACGTACCCAGAGAATGCCCGACAATTGTTACCGAGGTCAATCCGCTTTGGTCAACAGCCTTCTGAACGGCCGCACGGACATCAGCTGCAGTTCTGGCATTCGTTCAGTTATTTAATTTCGCGAGCAGTGAAATGGAATGAAGAAGACAGACTCGGCATGAGCTTCTGCGAATCCGTTATGGACTTTAATTGAACCGCCAAGACCCGGGAAATTCTCAGGTTCCAGCTCGTCAAGCCAAAAGTCCGCATCCGTCAGCAAGGCTTCACTGAGATGTGAATGTTAGAATCATTCAACGTTTCAATGCAGAACACACATTTTCGTGGGATCTGTTCCTTGGTGTCCGACAACAATGGTCTGATAAGAAGCGCAATGTTTGGGTCAAAATGAATGGATGATAGTTTTACAAACAGGACGTCTTTTACCTGTAGGGACGGGTCAATCCCAACGTACCAAAATTGAATATCACTTCCGTCGCCGCCAGCTGCGATGGGTTGGAACGTCGGATTTGCGTCGCAGTTTTCTGAACGGAAGATTTTATTAGAACGCGGCTGAGAAACTTGACGGAAATCAAAAGGGCCTACTCCCGCACGACCATTGCAGAATATCGCGAGGTTGGCAGTATGCCGTGCTTGCATAGAAGGTGAATGGTCGGAAGGCTGCTATCTCAACTTGACTCAACGAGAGCAAGTCTGCCTGTCGATGAAAGAGTGGAGAGGCTGAAACTGTGACCTGGAAGTCGATCAAGTAGAAGAGGGAAATCCAGATTAAACCAAGCGAGGGAGAGGCACTCCACAGGTTAGCCATAGTTGAATATGCACAGCAGGAGTCCGGGTTTCGACAGAAGATATTCCAAGGCCAAGTCAAACAGCGGCCGGCCGCTCACCCTCGGTCAAAGGGGATGAATGAAGGAGAGTGTGAAAGAAGGAGAGAGGATAAGCGAGAAAACAGGCCAGGCGCTTTCCGTTATAAACAGTCATTGCATAATACCATGAGAATGACATGGCAGGGGCAAATGTCACCGTCACGGTACGGCAGATGGTTGTTGAGCTTCGTGATACGGTACAGTCTCTATTAAGTGTCCATCTACTCAGAAATGATCAGGAATCATGTTGTCCAGTTACTTCCGAACACAATCTACCCAGAACCTCAGCCCGGTTCGATCATTATACAGTCTTGTCAACCTGGACGGGGAAGGACTGCCACGCTCATTGAAGGATTGATAATCACGCTATTGAATGATCAAGAGACAGGACCAAGTTATATCAGCTCTTTGTTACTGCTTCGCATTGAGTTGAGATTCACCTTTCCGTACGGACAAAGCCACTACCTTTTACTCGAGCTCACTGGAGCCGAATTGTGGGCGCTTGAAGTCAATGATTATGTAATTAGTCTCATGATATTCGCCTTACAACAGCCGAATCAATTCATTTTGATCAATCTTGAGGCTAGAAGCTTGATTATGACCCTCATGTTCAACGTCGAACTTGTCATCCCACAGGACTTGAGAAGAAAGTTTCTACAGTCCACCATTGACTCTCTGCATCTCCATTTCTAGGTTCTACTGCCCGGGGGACTAGTTGCGATAACCTTTTGACTTAGTAATCTTCCTTCTGTGCATCTCCGAGGACTGCTGCTGCATCCCCCATATCAGGGCCGAAGTCTCTAGTATTATTAGCGCCGAATGGCTCATAAAGAACATGAACCGAGCTGCTTCCTCGCGGTATCTTGCATTCTACCCATCTGACCACATCGACTAGGTCAGAGCTTCGCAAGCCACAATATTGAACACAGACTTTTATGGCTTGATCAACATGGTGACTCGGAATTGTTAAACAATTCCATATGGATTCGAAGTCGAGAACGTTATTTTGCTGTCACCCTCCAGGGTTCGCCAGTTAAATACCGACGTCTCTGCTCTGATAGGTATCAAGCAATCCCCACCATGGGGCACTCCTTTATATCGCACGTGTACTTGCTACTCCTGGCGATTTTGGCTACAGCAAAAGCAGCTGGCCTCCCCAGTAAAATCTATGGCGTTAACCTAGGCTCATGGTAGGCTTACAAAAACCGTGTATTGTCTGATTGTTTGTTGAGAATATTCCAGGTTGGTCCTCGAGCCTTGGATGTTGCCTCAAGGTGACGGCAATCATATACCTTGCCTAATACTATTTGATTTTATTTTTCTTCCAGAATGGGTCGACATGGGCGGGGAACGATGCAGCGATTGCGCGAAATGCATTGCGTCCGAATTGTAGGTCGAATTCTGGATCTGACCCGCTTTTGACGGCTGACCGTTATCCACAGCGAGTTTGCTCGAGCGTATCCACGCTCGGTCGATGCAACATTCGGTCGCCATTGGTAAGTGCTTCCTACATGATACTGTAAGATCGGCTTCACAAGAGCGTTATAGGGCTACATGGTTCAACCAAACCGACGTGGATGAAATTATTGCTGCTGGCTTGAACACTGTTCGAATCCCTGTTAGTAGAGCTTCTCCTTGGACATAATTAACCTCTCGCTAACTTTATCTAGTTGGGTTACTGGATTATTGAACCACTAGTAGACCGCAGAACCGAATATTTTCCGAAAGGCGGGATATTACATCTCGTGCGCACCTTGCCATAAGTTTCGTCCTTCTCGGATTCTCACTTAAGGTTTCGGCGCTATAGCAAAGGGGATTAAAGCAGTTGAAGGACGCTGGAATAGCCGTCATTCTTGATCATCATGCTTTGCCTGGAGTTCAGTCGCCTAACCAGATGTTTGCTGGAAGGTAGAGTTTTGCGGCTCCTCATTTCTATGTCATGCCATTTACACAAGCTTCTTCGCCAGGTGTACCAGTGATGTCCAGTTCTACGTAAGCTCACATTCGTTATTGTTCCAGAACTCTTACACTGCTGCCATAGACACCTTATAATTACCATCGTGCCCTTCTTTGGTCGGCTGTAATTACTGCGTTGTCTCATCTAGACCCAGCTTTCGGGTCCGTAGCTTCATTACAGGCTATTAACGAGCCCATCATGGATGCCACTCAAACCCCTGGTTACGGACAATGTAAGATCAAGCATTCGTTCACTTCCATGGCTAATCCACTCTCCACAGTTCAAAAGAATTTTGTTCAAGTCGTCCGTGCTGTCGAGCTTGCTCTAGGCATCTTGGTCCCCGGAGGCCTTAACGCAAACAATGTACATGCCACAGGACTTTTGGCTTCAGATGTATCATCCACTTTAGCCGCTCTCATCGCTTCATCAGATCTGTTCAACGCTGAAGTACGTCTCGTATTGAAGGAAATGATTCATATCCTCGTCAAAGTCGCGTTGCAACTCGCGATCAACACTGATTTCACGAAGCATGGCCTTAGAGATGCATTAAAGAAACGGTCTCCGTTGATTACCAAGTTCGTACTATTCCGCGCTTCGCTTTCCCGCTCGTCTCCCGCTCGTCCCTTTTTGCTGATCTGTATCAAAGCTTCATGGATATCACTTGGCAACACAACAATCCGCCAAATCCTGCAGACGCCAAAATAGGCCCTCAGGGTTATGACAATCATCTCTACTAATTTGGGGTAAGTTTTTGACTTGGTGGGCTTCCACGTTGTCCTCAGGCCTTTTTACGGCTAGGGTGTAGCCGATCCAAATGAACAGGCGTATATGACGCATATTTGCAGTAAGTCGCCAGGTACCATAAAAATAAATACTATGCACCAAGTCTCTCTCTGCTAGATCTTGATCGTGTTGAGAAATCGGCAGCCTTGGGGAATAGTCCTCTCTGGTTCGGAGGTACGCCAATCTGACTTCCCTGTACACACGAATATAGGACTGAACGAAAAACATAGAATGGGGCCTTCCCACTCAATTCCCCGCTTCGGATGTGTTCCTCCACAAATGGGCAGATGCACAGAAACTTGCTTATAGCAAATCCGCCGGATGGATCGTAAGCCTTCCTTCGTTGTTATACAAAAATTCCCCCTGACTGTGTATAACTACAAGTTCTGGAATTGGAAGATTGAGATTTCTCAACTAGCCGGAAATACTGCCCGTCAATGGTGCGTACTTGGAATATTGGGCTTCTACCTCTAAACTCTGAGATCTCTAACCCTACTTCCTTCAGGTCATATTCGGAGGGCCTTCGGCGCGGTTTCTTCACGCGAGATCCCTCCCAAATCCAAGATCCACAGGTCTGCGACCCTTATATCAAGAAGCCCCAGTGAGCGTTATGAAGGCTGTTTCTATTACTTTGTAAATAGCCTGTGGAAACACGAGTAAAGCTTACCGAGGCTTACATTTTCATTCCTTCTTCTCCCCGAGTACACTATCTCTTTAGTTACTAATCCGCGAAACACGGCTGGCGGTAGGATTTGTTGGACGAGGAATGCCGGACGGTGGTCCTAGTGAATAGGGTGGGCATACGAACAGACGGTATACATTACTCGACGTCAAATGAGCGGGCTAGTCGATGATAGATATAACGAGCGTACGATGTTTCAAGTTTGAAGCGATACACAAACCGACAGACGAAGTATGGACTAAGGAGCATACACTGGGGGATATATTCGATGACTTCTTTGGGACTGTCATTATTGGAAAGGCGTAACCCGCTGTCCTGGTGGATGACAACCCGCGTACTGGGAAGTGGAAAGAGGATGATCAGAGTAGATGTCGAACGGCTGGACTTCTGGAGCTGTCTCTAGTAATGACTGGAACTTGCGACGGCGGCGGTCACGGCGCCCTTTGCGTCTGTACCACATGAGTCCTAAGACGATGGCAAAAACGATGAAAAGTCCGCCAAGGACTATCCCTACGATGGCACCGACAAGGAAAGTTTTTTCATTGCTATCGCTGGTCGACGGGGTGCAATCTAGCTTACTCGATCCAGAGTTTATGGGGTTGTTGCTGCTCGAAGAGCCGGTAGGAATAGATTTGGAGCCTCCAGAGACCGGTATTATGACCGCCTCTGAATCGTTACCCCTGGACGCTTCAGCTGACTTCGTCCCACCCGCTGACGTAGTGTTCCCGAGTTTCCCTCCTCTTCAGACGAGTCCCCGATATTGCCAGGAGTCGTACCAGAGCTACCAGATCCATCTGACAATTCTAGTAGTCCTACCAGTTCGGTAGTTCGGTGTTGAACGATGAAGAAATGAAGGACGAGCGGTATCTAGGAGCCACTCCCATCGCTTAGGTGAGATTAAGCAATCTGGTCGAACTTAGGGATGGGGTTTCGCATGCCATCAAGGACATTTAGTTGAATGGTGCGCAAACCCGGGTCAATGTCAAAGAAGGGGATCCGGTGTGGGTTCCCATAAGTCTTGCCCCGTCACCTGGAGTTTCGTACCGAGTCGTTAGCAGACTGCGAGGATCACTCCGTAGATTATGGAAAGTCGGTCGCCAATGAAAGTAAAAGCTATGCTCGATCCAATGGTTGTGGAACTGCGAAGGGCATCGAGGTACGGCTGGCCGAAATTTCCTCGTGCCTTGTAGTCCGTGCCATCGACAGCCGTCCAATCGCCATAGTACTCGACTGAAGTATCCTTGTCATTAACAATCACCCATCGCGCCTCTTGTGACATCGCTTCAAGGCTCGAGGGCACGAAAAAGGGGAGAGGATTCACCTGCGAAAGGAGGCAGACAGAATGTGAAGGGAAAAGAGTGAAAAAATGGTACTCTTGCACTAGGGAACGGGCTTCATCAAGTTTAGGTAGATCAATGGAGAAAAAGTGGGAAACACGCTCGCCAAGGACCGCTCTGTGTTTCTAAAACCATTTTCACGTTGGGCCAAGCCGATGAGCTGCTCGCTACGGAGAAGCCGAGGCAACTATCGTCTGGGGCGACTGAGGATGACCCCTTGATATGGATAAACTTACTGAGTGCATATCTCAATGAAGGTTGGGATGGTGATGATTTCGGGCTCTTTGACCCATCGTGTAGATGATGGGAATGGTAGCTGGAGGGGCTGGCAGGAGGGGCATTTAGTTGGCCACATGTGGCGGGAACGGACTGTCCAAAGGGTTCAGTAACTTAATTCCAAAACGATTATATAACAATACAACACTTCGGTGTACCTATACCGAAGGGATACATGAAAACTCGCAAGGACAAGGTCGAGGAATAATATGTGTCGTGACAGAAAAGCCGCTTATTCAAAAGGGAGTTTTCGGATGCATAAAAATCAGAGGAGGCTGAGATTTCTGCTTAATGAGATGGATATGTATACGCCATGAGGCGAGACGCAGAATGGAGATGCATACTAGATACGTACCTCAGATGGTGGTCGCTGTTCTCTCAATGTCATTCCATTGGCAGGGCTATTGCCGTTTCCATTATTCATCACGGCAGTATTGGACAGCCGCCTGCTTCTTCTCAGCGAAGTGGGCACAATCTCAGGAGGAATTTGAAGAGGTGGGTTCGAAGCATGAGGTTCGGAAGACCCGTTCTGCCGAGGGAAGAACTTGTTATATAGACCATTCTCGTTGATAAGCAGGGCGTCTAGAAGAAGTCTTGCAAGTCCAATGTCAACAGGCAAGTCGACGGACGGTCCTCAGGAAGAAACGTACTCGTTCTCCGCTAAGAGTTTCTTCCTCTTGGCGTTGGCGATGTCAAGTTGCTTGACGAATATTTCTCGTTGCTGGGCCGTATAAGGGTCAACATGCAAGGCACTAAAGCTAGGATGACGAACTCGGTTGGCCTTCTCAAACTTCTCTCGCATTGCTTGATATCTGGACTCTGGTCCTGCTATTATTGCCGCAAGGAGGAAGACTGAACGCACTTCTCTTTGTATTTCCCTCGTTCACGGTGAGAAGAGTGATTCTGCATGGACGAGATTCATATTGAGCCTGGACATCATCCAGAAACTTCTGGCACCAACCTTGCTGGCTTCTGTAATCATATCAACTTGAATGTGGCCCTGAGATGGTTCGTGCATTATGGGTACTGTTGGGCCTCCTAGATGATAATTATGGTTGTTCGGACTGTCCATTCGTCAAAAGTCAATATATCGACGTAAATAGTACAGCAGTGTGAAGGTTTGGTGGAAGGTGGGATGGCGGTCAAGAACAAAGATATCCGCGACGCGGCCAGTCACTCCAGTCGCGTCCACATTCAACCTGAACTCTCGCTCCACGACCAGCTTTTATTTTCATCCATTAGGTGTGCCCTTGAACTACTAAAATCTATGCTTTAAAATGTCTTACGATCGATAACGTATTGCTGTGGGGCATGAAATATCCACAAGGATACTCCCGGAATGTCATAAATGTTTTTGGACGACATACTCGACTTGACCTCATGAAAGCAGATGTGGGCTGATTTCCTTCGCCTAACCACTTTGATGCCCACACATTCAATCTACTACTTTCCAGCGAGCACGAGAAACCTCTCGACTTCCCCTCCCCGTGGTGGCGCTTTTTCGATCAAGGATCCTGGTTCTGGCTACAATACCGGAGCCGTTACAAACGGTGAAGAAGAACATCCGGCTGAAGGGGACATTCTCGTGACGAACCCAACGACGTTATGTGTCTCTGCGGCGTCTCCGACGCCTCCGGGGACGATTAGAACATCCAGAAAAGCTACGTCTTCGGATGTACACTGACAGAAGTCGGATTCCGTAGAGAACCGAATATGACGCGTGGTTTCGTCTACGCCGGTTCCCTTGTTGCCGCAATGACATAGGGAATCAGCTTCGAGAGCCTGATGCAGGGAATATCGAGGACAATCCGGGACACTTTTTTCAAGGCGGCCGAACATGGTTTACCACCTTGTCAGTTACAGAACCCCAGGGTTTGGCATCCTGAAGAGATAAGGTGAGAATGCAAGCTAATGGTGTTGCTGGGCTCGTTGAGCTGATTCTTCCAATTAGCCTATTCAGCTTGAGAGCAACACTGTCTCATTGCACCCGCGTCCCTGTTGCAGCCATGCAATTCAGAAGAGAGAAAACTGCCAATTATCGACTCTTCTTTGTCCCTGTAAACACTTGCTACGAAACGAAGCGGGCTACCGCATGGTCTCACTGCTTCGTTTTCTGCTCCTGACCGATTGAGTGAAGCACCTCCCGTTCCTGATGCAGACTCTTCAACCGTCATAGGCTTCACCAGCTCGTAGTCCAGGTAGCTCTCCGATGCAACGGTGCTCACGGTGTCAAGTAGGCCATTGGATTCTGTCCCGGTTGCTTGACAGGATTCTTATCGTCGGCGGCTGATAAATATCAGTGCGTACTATAACCTTCAATACAAGTTTCATGAATCAAATACCCGCATTGCTTTCGCTCGTAGTTTCCATGCTATAAGCCACGAAATGGTGTAATGGTTAAATTGACCGAGTCTCCGAAGTTGGAACCCGGAAACAAGCTTAAGTTCGCACCTTGACAACGCTTCTGATTGCGAGGCGGACGACATTTCACAGTTAGACTAATTTAGAGCGAAATCACATAATGGTCATGGGGTCTATAAATGTGTTGGATACATATGCCCCTTTCCACTTGATTGCTGGCGCGGATTACCCTCTCTTCCCGCTTCCCTTTCCTCTTGACGGGGCCTCCTCTTACTCTCTTTTCCGTGCATCTTCTCTCGGATTCAACCCAAGCCAGCATAATTTTCAACTTTCATCCGCACGGGTCGATCTTCATGGATGCGGACGCAGTATCGTGACCTCAGATTGGCAACGGTTGCCCTCGCAGCTCCGTGTAGACTTATCCTCTGGAGTCTTGCATTCTGGATCTCCCTCCTCTCGAACCCGACCGTTGCACAGACTAATGGTAGCCGAAATGTGACGATCCCCCTCGCCTCCGACCAAGTCGTTTATACTCCGTTCCTTTGCGATGCTTCGGACATGATCACCAATCCTCAGGGGTGCGCTGGCGCGTGGTGAGTTCCTATTCCCTTTGGGACCCACATTCTGTCTAGTAAACTTTGCTCTCCTACTTGCGTTCGTCATTAGGTTCCCAACCGATGTCCCGGATTCGCCTATACCGGTTATTACAACCATGGGCCAGAACGCTACCTCTGGGAACATCATTCCACAGATGTTCGTCCGTTTTCGAGGTGAGTTCTCTCCCCCTTCCAAAGCACCGTGATTTACATGTACGACCATAGCCTCGACGTTGTTCCTCACCTTCGTTCCCGGATTTAATGCATCCGTCAATGTTACACTAGCATCCTCTAATGGCGTCGAAATAACACGCACTATTGATTCTCAAACCGATATCGCAACCATCGTCAACATCCCAGAAGACCTGATCACAACTCTTACAATAACCGTGCTTCCATCCCGGTCCCCAATTCAATTCGGTCTTCTATCTTTAATGATGACCGTTCCCGTTGACGCGTACGTCCCCTTGTGACACCCTACTTTTAGTTTCTATCTGTCCGTGCTTAGCCATCCTATGCTATTCTATTTTATGCGCTATATTAATGCGATATATGATGTATTCTGATCTTTATCCATTTACAGAGCATCAACATCCATCCTGCCCAGCCTCAGCCTTCCGCCTCCTTCCCCTATCTCAACGTGGTTCTCGCCTACATCCACTTCGTTCGCGACTTCGACCATTACGATGCCCTCTGAGTCTGCCCCGCTAAGCCATCGTAAGACCTTGATAGCATATGCTGTAGGGATCACTGTAGGCCTCGGTTTAGGCGTTACATCCGTTCTGGCACTGGGTTTCTTCTGTTGGAAGCACCGACGACGGAAAGCACTGCGAAGTCTGCCACCTACTGTGCAACAAACTGCATAATTCCTGTTTTAATCGATTCTTCGAGGATATTTTAGGATAGAGATCTATTACACTGTCGAATTGGGAGCGGTTGTACAATAATAATGTAGTTTCGTCTTCTAGGGCTTTAGAAGCACTTGGATTATTGAAATGATCAGGGAGTGTCATGGCTCAGAATCGGTGGGTTTACAACATCATGGAAATGAATACGGGATTATTATAGCATCCAATGATCCATCCGTTATTGATCCACCCCTGGCAGACGAAACAACTAGCGCTGAAGCGCTAAAGAGAGTGATTTGCTATGTGATTGTTACATGTGCGATAGATCATTACTCGTATAACAGGGACGCGTCCTCTGCAACACACCAGTACTGCAAACAGAACATCAAACCTCAGCATCATAAAGTATTGTCCTTTTTGCTCCGGTTAGACCTACACTCAGGGGTGTGGGAGGATGACGTTGGGTAAACGCGAGACGCCGACTCCGGGGTCTGGCCGAAAGGTTATTATACTACTCTTCGACTCACCGGATCGGAAGGTTTGAATTAGCTTTTAGCGCTCAGCCTTCAGGCGAAGATTCAGAGTAATGAGCTTCCTCAAGCTCCAGAGGAAGAACGCAGTAAAAATCGCGATTCGCGAGACGAGTTTCATAGCAAACATACCTATCAACAGAACAGCATTCCAGCAGGTCAAATATCTAGTGCAGTGGACACGCGAGTGCACTTTGGCGGAGACCGGACGGTATTCTAAAAGGCGCGAAGCATTCCAGGACATTTGCATCAACCGGCGGTGGCGGGTCTAGGTTACAGCAGAGCGCCTACAGCTTCGCAGTCGGCGGCGGCGATGTTTATTGCCTAGCATTTAGTACTAAATACAAGGCAACCAACGGCGACCCTTCGAAGCGAACGGAAGGCATGAAAGTTGCCGAAGAAGCCAAGTGTTGGGAATTAGACAGAGGGTTCGCCGACGTCGGGGGTTGTCGAACCAAAGCCGACTCATGTTGCTAGGGTCATGCTCTACCTTTAATCATCGGGATTGCATCGAGAGTACGGAGCATGCCAGACGCATACGGAATGCACAAAGGAATCCCTTCTATATGCATAGCACCGGCAAGAATTGGTAGCTGATAGGAGGACCAAAGGGCCGGAGGCTCGGGGCAGGCAGAATGAGAAGTAAATTAAAATTAGACCAAACCGAGCTATGGCCCGAATGTCATAACTGGCAGAAGCAAGTATCCTTCACCGCCTCGGAGGGAAGGTATGGGTGCTCAGGGCAAGCTTCAGAGCATCCTGTTTCAAGGTTAGACTTGCGATTCTGTGGTTGGAACTCCCGATCAGGAAAATTAAATCGTGTGTTTTCGCGACTTGAAAAGTCGAGGATGTGACCAGCCAGGAAATGACAAATTATATGGGTGGATCCGGATAATCGATATGAATAGCATGCCGGAACGACGATCCTAATAATCGGAAGAGAATACGCTGTGAGGCGAAGTTGCTGCAGGCAGAGAAAAAAAACCAATAATGGGAGGGAGATGACCCAAAGAGCGGTGAAGCGTGTCAAGGACTGGCAGACGGAAGAAGTGAAACGAAGTTGAGCATCGTCTAATGCATTCCTCGGTGTTTATGGCGAAGGCCACGTTTCGAGGAAATGGATTAGTTAATCGTAATGAATGCAAAAAAGGAACAAGGCGTAACCGCATCAGGTTTGTTGACAGCCTTTACAACTGTCTACATAGCAGGCAAGCACAGTCTCGATGGCAAGCTTGACTTTTGACTTCTCCAGCTCATATACTGCCCGCTCCTCCCAAAGGCGACGTCGCTCGTCTGATTTCCCCCCGAATGGTTACTCTCCCCCACGACATCTGGCTCCATGTCGCGAACTACCTTTCTCCTCTCTTTCTGCGCGATCTCCTCGCTGTTAACCGCAGTTTCTTCGAGATCGCCATGGACTGTCGATACCGTCAACTTATGTTCGCTTACCTCGACGATAGGATGATAAAAAACCTCGTTCGACTGCGGTAAGTGCCCGCTTGTCGTTCCCCATACACCCGTCACTAATGCCCCTGCCAACAGTGACCCTGCAGTTGCAAAGCGGGTCAGGATACTCCATATCGACCCCAGCTTCATCCCTCACACCAGTACCACACATCTTTTCTTCAACCAAAGCCGGCCCCCAGAGGGTAATGGCAAACATCGATCGCTTCGTGCCCTATTTGGTGATATTGCGAATCTCCTCTTGGAACAGAGAAATTCGCCGCGACATCCAAAGCACCGCGCCATGCAGTCCTTGAAGCGAAGGGACGATATCGTGCAGCTTCTATCGGAGGTCCTTGCTGGTCTTCCAAATGTGACTGATTACTATGTGTCGTGGTACGGGGCTCCTCCACCGACACAGTTGCCAGCATCGTTCCTCACATCTCCGTTCCAACCCAACCTACGTAAGCTCTCTCTCAACATCTCTCTCGAGAACGTGCCGTCGCTATTCATGCCCGGCTCGAGGCTGCCGCAGCTCGAAGAGCTCCATCTATCGATTCATTCGGAACACGTTGTCGACGAGCCAGAAAGGACAAACTTGCTCCGATTTCACCTGGCTCCCGCCATCTGCCGACTCCAGACGACCGTCAAGACCTTCGTCATCTCTTCATGGGAGCCCACCGATCTTTCTCCCCTCTTCCACAGCCTCGAGCAATTCCCGGTCCTTGATGACCTGACCATCAACATTCCGTTCGAACCATGTCATCTCGGCCACCCATCCGGCGTGAACAGATTCCTACAGCGACACCAATCGCATTTGCGGTGTCTTCGACTACGCCCAACACAATTGGGAGGGAAAGGCGTGATGCCTGATTTATCCTCTCTGCATGAATGGATCAGTCATGCCACCGCAAACGTCAAATTTACCAAGCTCCACGTCCTTGACATAACCTCCAGCTTATTTCCGGTCGACACATCCCTCATGTGCCTTCAACGTTTTTCCCGCACTTTGACCTCGCTCTCTTTAACTGGCATGTACAGGTCATATGATGATGTCACGGAGGCACTTCATTTAGTGACGCAACATTCGTCTTTTGGGGACGTTGGGTTGGTGCAGCTCCGCCTTGGACCTGTGTCGCTCTGCCCGGAGCTTATCGATTTAATTGCTGAAAAACTGCCATGCCTGCACCGGCTGGAACTAATTGTGAAGGATATCTTCCCCTCCATCGGCGATTCTGCTCCTGTCTCTCCTGGGCTGCCTCAAGTTCCGAGAAGGCAACACATAGTAAGCATAAAAAAGCCCCGATCGTATATCACTGAATTGTATTCACTCACCTTTACTTTGCTGCAGGAGGACTTCTTCAGCGAGATGGAAGGCCGTCAATACCGTTCTTGGCAACTCCAATACCTCGCTATTCTTGCCGATATGCTTCCGGATAAGGCTCATTACGAAAACTCGCTTGAACAAACGTTCTTCCAGTGCATCCCTTCCCTGAGACACTTTACTTGACGAATCCCGCCTCGACCTTGGTTTTTCGAATTGCACTGCACCATGTCTGCCTCGAGGGCTGGCTCAATGTTTCATTCGACACGAAGCACTTTAACGTCTTCACATCGACATTAGCCTGACACGACGCTGCGTGTCGCCCCCCACGGACGCCCCATTCTCTTGGAGAGCGTCAATAGGCCTAGGATGCCGATCTTGAACACACGCATAAAACACGTCGGTTTTCTATGCATATCTTTTTGGGAATAGCCGCACATCTGTCTTCACAGAACAATTTCTACCCGTAGTACCCGTCGCTAGTCGATACCCTGCGCATTGTATCGCATATCACAAGACTCGCAATATAGCATATTTCATCCTAAGCGGGATAATCAGTTTCCTACAACTAGTCTGAACAAATCATGAAGTGAAGACCGGTCGACGCGTCGCGTAGCAGCGTACCTCTGCACTGGAGCATGTATACGCTCGACCTTTGTCCTCGAATTCGCCTATCCTCAAAACTCAACAAGCCACGGTGTAGAGCAAGGATTATGGGTAAACAAGCCATATATAAAATCCGATTTAAGTTTCAATTCTTTGTTTACCAACACTTTTTAACACAAACAAATCTCTAATCTTTCTCGGGCAAGTCCGTGGTTTTCTTCCATCTAACTATCCCTACTACCTTCCTCACTCTTGGACTTCAACGTAGTTTGCTGCAACAAAAATTGAGATCTGTATTGCATGAGGGGATCTGAAACCAAGCCTATTCACCTGGGAACAACCCAAATTCACCAGCCGCATTCTTTCCTTGCCACCAATCTTCAGAAGCAGGTTCAATATCGGTAATCCGCTCTCCTTCTCGGAATGTGATCTCATTGTCCTCTGCTGCATCATAACTTGAAAGAATTAGCATCGTCGTCGCATCTATCCCCAAAGAGGGAACTTACTCGTAAAGAGCAATCGCCGTGATACCGACTTCTTCGGGGGTCGGCGCTCGAGGGGGCGGCGGAGGAGCAGCAGGAGCAACGGGTGCGACCTAACAGATGAAGACTTAACGGGGATCCACATTTAGAACATCCGCTAACTCACGGGTGGTGGGGGTGGCGGAGGAGGAGGAGGTGGAGGAGGCGGCGCGGCTTCTTCCGCTTCGGCATGCTGTACGATCTCCACATAATTGGCTAGAACAGTCTTTTAGTACAAACCAGAATCTCACTAGACGTTAATAACGGACCTGGGAAGTAACCCGTCTTTCCACCAGCACCAACGCCAGTCCACCAACCTTCGTCGACTTCCTCGATTTGTTCAATGTATTCACCTTCCACCAGGTTCATTTCATTGTCTTCCGTCGCCTTGAAACGGTGACGTCAGATCAAGGGTGAGGTATGAACCAGAGCAATACGCTTACCTCGTAGTCATACAGAACAGCCGCTACAGTGCCCTTATATTCGGGTTGCGCTGGTTCCGAAATAGACAAGGCAGCAACCTAAACGAAGAGGTAAGGAGAAAATAACTAAAACAACGACTATAGAATTACCTCTGCTACAGGAGGAGCGGCAGGGGCAGGCGGTGGTGGGGGCGGAGGAGGAGGAGGCGGCGGCGGGGGAGGGGGAGCCTCAAACTCAGGCTCTGGACGAGCTGGCGCAGGTGGCGGCGGCGGTGGTGGAGGTGGAGGTGGAGGTGGAGGTGGAGGTGGAGGAGGAGGAGCCTCAAATTCTGGTTCTAGCTCAGGTTCAGGCTCAGGAGCACGAGCAGGCGGAGGAGGAGGTGGGGGAGGTGGAGGCGGAGGCGGCGCTTCGAACTGAGGTTCTGGCTCTGGCTCGACTGCACGCGGAGGGGGAGGTGGCGGAGGAGGGGGAGGAGGCTATCAAAAAACAATCAAAACCAAATGTTATCTCCTGAAAAGTGGTACTTACGGGAGCATACTCTGGCTCTGGCTCAGGTTCGTACTCTTCAGGTTCAGGCTCGGGCACTGGTTCAGGAGACGGCTCTCTGTTAGCACCCCAGCGAGATGCGGCCACACCCGCACCGACACCAACCGCGGCAGCCGCACCTACACCTACACCAACCGCAGCGGCACTAGCCGGGCTACCAAAGTTCTTTGGACCACCGTGCGTAACTGTGGCTCTCCCAAACGCAGGCTTGGAGATCGTAGCAGCCGGAGTGGCAGGTGCGAACTGACTGGCACTACGACTTCTTGCTTCCTCTTCTTCCTGCTGCTTCTTAGCCAACGCCTGACGCTCACTCCATGTCAACTTCTTGCCGGAAGGTGATGGGGTTGGAGATTGAGATTGTTGCTGTTGCTGTTGTTCAAAGGCAGCAAACGGATTCCTGAGCTTCTTCGGAGCAGGAAGAGATACCGGAGTATAAGAACTCTTCAAAGGCTCAATCCTGTCTTCCTCGGAAGGCTTGGTGGGAATGTTCGAGGAGGCGACAGGGGCGGGAGGCGTCGGTGCTGGCGGGATTGCAACTGCCGGTGCAGGAGAAATACTTCTCGCCGCAGTTGCAGGTGAACCTCCAACTTGTCTCTGTAACCACCATTAGCAAACAACAATATATCAAAAATACACAAAACGTACCATAGCACTAAATGCAGGACGCGTGGCTGTAGGTAAAGTAGGTGGGCGGCTCGCAGTTGGCAAAGGGGGAGCAGCGGGGGGAGGAGCAGGTTCAGGTTTCTTCTCTTCTTCCCAAGCATCGGCTGGAGCAGGTGCAGTCGCAGCCGCAGCTCTGCCATACAACGAACCTGCAGACGGGGGTGGACGACCAGCGCTAAAAGCGGGCCTCGAAGATGCCGGGGGCGGCGCTGGCTTCGTAGCAGGCGCGGGAGTTGGCCCCTTTCGAAGTGCAGCGATATCCACCTTGCCGACCGGCGTGTAGTTAGTGCCTACCGGAGCGATAGGTTCAACTTTGCGGGGAGCTTCTTTCTGAACAGAGTATTTCGCCCCCGACGCTGCTTCGACTCGCTTCATGACCAAGTCGGGGGTTACATCTCCCTGTAAGACAAGTCACCACGGATAGCTCGGACATAGGGCTGTTGACACGCACCTCGTTCCGTGCGTTTATAACGACGTGCGTCCCTTTCAAGAACCTTGCAACAGATTGCGAGTGAGTGTGGAACAGCCCTTTCTTAGCCTCGGGTACACCATCTCCACACCAGTTGATTTGGACGAGCTTGGGAAGTTGGCTCTGGATAGCAATGGGGTGGTGTAAGCAACGTGCAAGCTGGGAGCAGACAAAGGACATAATCAACATACGTGTGGTTCAATCACTCTGGCAAAGGCATATTGTATTCTATAAGCGATGGTCAGAACCCGGTCGTCGCGCGTTAAGTAGATCGAGGACGATCGCACCTGCCATCATAGAACTCCTCTTCCAGTTCTTCGAGCCCGCCATCACCCGTGGCTTGGACCTTCAAGTCGTTCGTCCCTCCTTCATAGGTAAAGATCGCCCAATTGATTCCTTGCGAATTTAGAACCTTATCGTAGGCTTCAAGAATGTCTCTACTAGAGAGATTGATCTGAAGTGACATATCTACCGAGTTCCTTATCGATTAGTTCGCTTTGGGTAGCTGCGGATAGAATTGTCGTACCCTGTGGTGCTCGATGTTAAGGAATGCCGACCTCGCGGTTGAAGATGTGGCAAGTTGTGGTGAGAGGAACAGCGCAGTACCCAACAGTATCGACCAATGACGCCACGTGATGGCTGCTTGCTGCGGTCGAACGAGAACTGTTTTGCAGAATAACCGCACCACACTGGATTCGATATCTGTTATAGACTATGTTACAGACCGCTCTGGCGTCTAACTTCAAGGAGAACTAAGTCCGCGTTACGCTATCCCAATTTGTTACATCATAAGCGCCCGAATACCCCTGAGGCTAGTGGAAAGAATGATGTTGCCCAGTTCAATCATTTCTTCCCAGCTACCATCCTTTCTCCAGCCGATCTTCTGATTTATATCCAAACATAAGATTTCCCTCACGTCTCGATGGTTCTTCAATTTTCTAATCTCGCTATCGACACGATCCAGCCACGCTCTGGCAACTTTGGCCTGCGGCGGCGTCAAAGAAGGTAATCGAAGAGCCCAAAGCACTCGGTCCGTGGCATGAGTAACCCATCCTACAGACATGACGTCAAAAGTCAGAATGCTAGAATGTCACTACGGGAAATGTCTCCCACCTTGAGGTCGTCCTTGCTCGGGAGTCCAACTGATTCGATATCGGAGGACGGGATACCCACTGGCTTGAAGATCACGAGCCAGAATCCGAACCGGCAGATAGACCTGCGCACAGCTAAGAATGTCTCCAAATCTCTTCTGAATCTCATCTGGCGTAGCAGTGGGCGAGAGGGGAGGGTATTGGCTGAGGAGTTTCGACACGAAGTTTGGTGAGAAATAGCGCTCGAGATTCGGGATAAACTCTGAAGGAGTCGAGCACGAGTGTGCGATTGAATACAAGAACCATTCTTCTGATACTTCTCCGACGACGACGTATTGTACCCCGTGCTCTCGGAGACTTTGGCTGAATGCACCGGTACGCTGCCGTTCCATTGGACCAGGTGAAGCTAAAATCCAATCCTCGGAAAGACAACCGCGGAAGGTTCCATGTCTTTCTAGCTTTTCATTCTCGATAGCTTCTGTGATAGACGACCATGGAACCTTGGTTTCGTCTTTCAAAGTAGAAAGAACATCGGGAGATTTGGGATCCAATGATAGTGCATTGCAGAGAGCGTCGAACTGGGCATCCAGTTCACATGGCGTTTTGGGATCAGTTCTGAAGGAAACGGTCAATTAGTGACTTTATTTGGTAAGAGTGCCTGCAGTCTTACAATATTGCATTCGACTGCAGTACAGCAGATGAGAATGGCGCAGGCTCGTTAGGCGGTAAGGTCGAGACATGGTGGAGGATTTGGTGGACAGAATGAGCACCTAACGGCAAGTCAGACAAGTACTCGAGACAAGACGCGATCACTGACCTGCAGAAAGTCCTGATATCTGAATATCATCAGGATTGCCTATGGTCTATGTTAGCACGATACAAGAGTCAGAGCAAAGGTCTTACCTCCAAAGGCAGCGATATTTTCTTTGACCCATTGAAGTACAAGCCATTGATCTTTGAAGCCATAGTTCCCTGTAAGCTTGTGGCGCGAAGAAGCGAGGAACCCGAACGCAGAGAGTCGATATCCGATGTTCACCCATATTTCTGAACGCTCAGCGGCAATATACTGGGCTTGAGAAAACAAGGAATGCGGGGATCCAAACTGAAGGAATCTATCGCAGGTTGGTATCTCGTTGGTGGGGACAAAAGGGTAAACCTACCCTCCATGGATGTAAACTCTGACAGGGAAACCGCGACTTTTCCTCAATGGCGGCGACGGAGGAACGTGAATGTTTAAAAATAGCCTGCAAGCTTTTTCATTAGTGTTCTGCAAACTGTCTAGAAATAGCTCTTACGGATTCTCTGTTGGCGAACCGAAGCCTACTTTGTCTTCGAAAGGCATCAGACCTATTCGATCTCTTCAATTGGAATCGCGCGTGCCATTTCTCGATACGCACCAGCAGCTTGGCCATCATTCCGTGGTTGTACAGCATCTTCGACGTCATTAGAACCTTGGCTTAAGCGCTGAGAGAAAGAAACACACAGGCAGATTCACAGATATATTCCTTCTTAGGGTAGCGAAAGGTATCCGGTAATGGTTGCGGATCCTCAAAGCGCTTCGGAGGACTTGCATAGGGAATTTCTGAGCAAGGGTCGAGTCAAGGCATAAGATCTACTGCTTTTATATACACACCAAGGAAAACGATACACCCGTTGGCTGCTTTACCCCCTATCACAGGCCCATACCGCGTTTCCACCTTGACTCTGTCTGAATTCGACGTGAGCTCGTCTTGAAGGTGTGTATTCCTCGCCATTGTGGTTGAACCGAGAGCAATATACCCGGCGAAGCTTCGTGAGACGCCATGGTGGTCATATGTTCACGGTGTTCACGGAGGAAGCCTTGAGCGAAGACGCGTGCGATAAAAATAGAAGGTGCTGACTAAGCATGATGTCGCTGGGACACGTCGACTGACGTTCGTGTCTGCTGTCCGCAGGATTTCTCTACCCAATTATCACGGTCACGACAGGCTACAGCCATTTCTCTGGCAATGCCTAAGCTGGCCTACCCAGTACCGTCAGACCTCTCTCCAGAGACGGTCAAGAACACTGCCTCCCTCTTAAGGATCGTGGCCCTCGCCTTGATTTCAGGAGCCGCTATTGCCTCTCGTTTATTCGCCGTCATCAACTTTGAGAGTATTATTCATGAATTGTAAGCTTCTTAAACAAACGGTTTGAACTATAGTCTAATGACTCTGGTAGCGACCCATGGTTCAACTAGTAAGTTGTGCGAATCAATTCTGCAGCCAAATATTTAATTAGGGACGGATAGCCGGGCGACCAAGGTTCTCGCAGCCAAGGGTTTCTATGTGGGTAGCTGATTTCTGAATCCAAGAGTGATGCTGAAGCAGCCACAGGAATTCTGGAACTGGTTTGATCCAACAGCATGGTATCCTCTGGGACGAGTAGTCGGCGGAACCGTCTACCCAGGTTTAATGGCGACGAGCGGAGTCATCTACAACGTCTTGCTCGCGCTCAATCTCCCTGTGGATATCCGAAATATCTGTGTATTACTCGCGCCTGGTTTCAGTGCATTCACCGCCTTTGCAACTTACCTGTATGCCCCAATTTCTTGAGGTCAAGTCGCGTTGCTCATAGACCTCATTACTTCAGGTTTACTACCGAAATGAAGAACGAGAGTGCAGGCCTTTTGGCTGCTGCTTTCATTGGCATTGTTCCCGGATACATCTCTCGTTCGGTTGCCGGCTCATACGATAACGAGGCCATCGCTATCTTCCTGCTCATGTTTACCTTCTTCTTATGGATCAAGGCTTTGAAGACCGGAAGCGCTCTCTTTGGCACCGCAGCGGCAATCTTCTACTTTTACATGGTCGCAGCATGGGGTATGTGACATCCTTCTACCTGTAGATTGTTCCTGACACGCTATGGCCAGGTGGATATGTCTTCATCACAAACATGATTCCCTTGCACGCCCTTGTCCTCATTCTCATGGGCCGCTTCTCGGGCCGACTGTATGTCGCTTACTCCTCCTGGTATGCTATTGGCACCCTCGCCAGTATGCAAGTACCATTCGTCGGCTTCCAGCCAGTCAGCACCAGTGAACATATGGGAGCCTTGGGTATGTCACCCTTGTATATGCGCCTTTTCTGTTTAATAACTTTATGAACAGGTGTCTTTGGTCTCCTCCAGATTGTCGCCTTTGCTGACCTTGTCAAGTCACACGTGTCCTCCCAGAACTTCCAAAAGCTTCTCCGTGTTGCTTTGGTCGCCAGTGGAGCGCTCGGCGCTGCTGCATTCGTCTTCCTCACCTACAAGGGCAAGATTGCTCCCTGGACCGGTCGATTCTACTCTCTCTGGGATACTGGCTATGCTAAGAAGTATGTTTCCTGCCTTTCGTCAATCTTGGTTGTTTAATGAAGTTATTGCCTTAGGTACATTCCTATCATCGCATCCGTCTCCGAGCATCAGCCCACCGCCTGGCCTTCCTTCTTCATGGACCTCCAGATGTTGATCTTTATCTTCCCAGCGGGTGTTATCTTATGCTTCAAGGAACTACGTGACGAACACCTCTTCGTCATCATCTACGCCGTCATGGCCAGTTACTTCGCTGGTGTCATGGTTCGCTTGATGCTCACCCTCACCCCCGTCGTCTGTGTCACCTCCGCCATCGCTCTTTCCAGTCTGTTGGAGGTTTATATTAACCCCACCGAGCCTGATGTCGCTGAAGATGCACCGAGCGAGGGCGCTCCTACGAACGGAACTGTCACTCCAACCGCTCAGTCTACAGCTGTCGCTCCTGGTACCAAGAAGGCCAAGAAGGCTGCTGCGGGCCCTGCCTCCATCCTCGCCGAGCTCTCTGGAACCGCGACTCCTCCCAAGAAGAAATCTTCTTCGAAGACCACGACGGGCATCTTCGGCCTCGACAGCCGCCTCGTTATCATCCTCAACACCCTCTGGATGCTTTCATTCTTTGTGTTCCACTGCACATGGGTGACATCCGTCGCTTACTCCTCGCCCTCCGTTGTGTTGGCCTCGCAGGGACAGGACGGCTCGCAGCACATCATCGATGATTTCCGGGAGGCCTATTATTGGTTGAGGCAGAACACGCCTGAGGATGCCGTCGTTATGAGCTGGTGGGATTACGGATACCAGATTGCCGGTATGGCTGACCGACCGACCCTTGTCGACAACAATACTTGGAATAACAGTACGTCTCAGCTTCTCTAACCCGCGGCCTATCAGAAAACCCTGACCCGATCTTTTCCTTTCAAAGCGCATATTGCCACCGTCGGCAAAGCCATGGCCAGTTCAGAAGAAAAGGCATACCCCATCCTGCGCAAACACGACGTTGAATATGTTCTTGTCATCTTTGGAGGTCTGATTGGATATTCTGGAGATGATATCAACAAGTTCTTGTGGATGGTCCGGATTGCTCAGGGTGTCTGGCCTGACGAGATTCAGGAACCCAACTACTTCACTCCGAGAGGAGAATATAGGATTGACGAAAATGCCTCCAGAACGATGAAGGATAGTTTGATGTATAAGATGTCTTATCATCGGTTAGTCCTTTCCATATTGTCTCCTTCCTGCCAATGAGCATAATACTGACGGTTGTGTGTTTTTATTTTAGATTTGCTCAGGTATATGGTGGCGGAAAAGCTATGGACCGTGTAAGGAACCAACCTGTACCCTCGACTCCTATAGAACTGGACTACCTCGGTTAGTCACCTCATTCAAAACATCATATTTCGACTAACGTTTTCCCTCCCCTTTTAGACGAAGCCTTCACCTCTGAAAACTGGATTGTGAGTACCTTCAGATCTCTTATCGCAAATGTCTACGCCATACTTAAATGTTTCATCAGGTCCGTATATATCAAGTCAGGAAAGAAGATTCGCTAGGACGGGACTTGAGGAGCGCCAACGCGTTCGTAGCCGGTAAAAAGGGCAAGAAAGCCAAACCTCAGTCGAGGCGTAAACCTCTTGTAGCATGAGTTCGATTGCCTTGTACTTTAATTTATGGATCACCCCTAAGAAACTAATTCCATTCGTTCCATGATACGTGAGGGTATCTGCTCGAGCTATTATGCTCCCGTTTCGGTCTAGATCTGGTGATGTATTATTTATTAAATTAATCTTAAGTTAAAATACAGATTAGAAACTACATAGGAGGGAGGGCGAGAAATTATATGTCGTAGTGGGAAGACGCCCGGAGCAGGTCCTCTGCTTTCTTGCTCCGGATTTTGAAGTTGCATTTGAAAGGCAACGGGTGTCTGGATTAAAGGATAAAATGTTAGAATTGCGCTTGAGTGTAAAGGAGCATAGAGAAGCATACGCAGTTATGCCTGTGGAAATGTCGAGTGACGGCTCAATCACTTCGCCATTCTCACCGGTTCCTTTTGAAAGTTCGAATAATGATAGAATAGATGCTGCAGCAATGAAGGTCGTCGCGATTGAGAGCCGGAAGCCAGGGCAAATTCTGTCGATGGGAGCCATATTATCAGCCAACTTGAGGCTGTCACTTAACAACTTCAATAGCTCACCTTCTCCCGAATCCAAATGCTACCTCGTATGGATCTCTGACATTGGGATGTTCACCACCCGGTGTCAAGAAACGCTCTGGGATGAATTTTTCAGGTTCGGGGTAGTCTTCTGGGTTGTGTAACATCGTTCTATGGGTAGGCCAATTTAGTCTTTGTCTATTATCCGACGGACAGATAGCTACCTTTGATTAGGCATGACAAGTGTACCTTTGGGGATAAGGTAGCCGTTATAGATGTCGTCTTCGGTGCAGACGTGTGGTAAACCTGCAGAAGACCAGTGATCAGTATGGCGCTACCCAGAAACCTAGTGCAAAACGTACCAATATTTGAGACAGGTCTCCATCTGCAAGAGTTTCAGCAACTGCTAACCAGTACACACAGGTAATTGTTTAAACGCACCTTATCAACTCTTTGACTAACGCAGCGATGTACGGCAAATGTGGCTCATCGGAGAAGTCTGGTAGACGATCAAGACCAACGACCGAGTCGATTTCTTTTCGAGCCTTTTCCTGTATCTCGGGATAGAGGATCATTGCTAGAATGAAGTTATTTATTGTCGATGTGCTCGTATCAGATCCGGCTGGAGTGGCAGATGAGATATACTATGGAACCTTTTAAGACTGACTTAACGCGTACTTACCACCGTAGATAGTTGCAGCCAGCTCCTTGAGTGTCTTTTCTGTCTTTTCCGGATCCTCGTGTGCACCATCTCGGATGTCGTCGAGTATTGTAGACGTGAGAGAAGGCAGAACCGTTCCTTTGGCCTAGTAAATGTTTCATTAAGATTTGAGCCCGGGAAATATTCACTTTTTAATACTCACAACTTCCCGTTGGGCTTGTGCCCAAGGTTCCTCGTACATCCTCATCATAATTTCCCTACCCGCTTGCGCGTCTCGTTGGAAGCCAGCACCTGGGACCCACGACGGAATATACTTCAAGAAGGGCATCATGTCTACCAGATACTTCCCTGGAATCAGCGCCTCCAACACAGAATGGAGAGCGGCATCGGCTAGTTGGATGTTGGGATCGTTCTCGAGCTCGATATGGATGCCGTATGCCAGAGAAAAGGCTATGCCTCCGACCGTTCTAAAAATAAAAAAGGTAATCAATCTGTTGATGGGGATAGATGATGTCCACAGAAAATGCGCACAGTCTTGTGTGTGTCATAAAACCTTCTGGCTTATCGAGCAGACGAGGCAACATCCTCCGAACAAATTGCATGATCCGAGGTTGGTAGGTGTTGGCGTTGTTGACATGGAAGAACCTGACAAACATCTTGCGTTGGTCTCGCCACTGTGCGTTATACGGAAGAGTAGGCATAGTCCAATTGTAGCCCATCCTAGCCCATCGATTCAGTATACCCAAGCGATTGAGATTTGTACGGCATTCTACCCACAATTCATTAACCATAGTAAAGCTTGACCTAATCAACGTTAAGACTTCCGAACCAATCTTTGAACGGGTCTGAGCTTACCGCGATGAATACTTTGCCGACCTGGTATCAAGCAATTCCTTAGCCTTCTCTACCGTGTTGACGATAAGTAGGCGCAACCCAGCGGCGTTCACGTAGAGCAAGTCTGAATCTACAAGGCAATTTCCAGTCAAAATCAGGGCACTCCGCGGTAAGTGAAGCTCAGTACGCACTTAGTTCTCTCCCCCATTTCTCGTATGTGATCCACTCGTATCTCGTCGGCATTTGAAGGGCGTGTCCTAGCAACGGCAGCTCCCCAGGAGGTGAAGGTGGAAGTGGATAAGCACTTCGTTTCCTTCGCTTCGCCCGTAAGAAGGTTGCAGCGGCGAGGAGGACGAGGGCTACATTTCTAGCCTTCAACAAGCCCAACAAAGAGAACATGGCGGCGGGGGTGTGAAAATTTGCGATCCCTCAAGGCGAATCAACAATTGGGTTTTCTTGTACACCGGGATTTTTAGGCCCCGTACCGTATACGTCGGCACCCGTCAATTGATAGCATTCGGCCACTGACCTCGCAATGGGGAAAACCCATTTATCCTTGTTCAGCGCTTTTGATAGATAGATACCATTTAGCGATTAGTCTGTATGTACTGCCAGCCAACTGCCAGCACCATCAGCGCTAACCAAACCATGGAACCACCGAAGCAGAAGTTTCCAGAGTGCGTTGCAGATATCAGAAGTTCCATGGATCCAATGCACTTACGTATTGTAAAAGAAGGATAAATCCGGTTAGTTTCGCACCTTTTCGCACTCACATATTGTCGTCTTCGTGCCCATGCGTGAGGCTGCGACAATCTGATGATGATGATATATCGATGAACCCGAAGGATCCTCATGAGACAGGCATCAGCCGGCATCAGAGACTGTAGCTGATGGAAGATCGCTTTGATCGGAAGCAACTTGCACTAGCCAAGTATGCTGTACATACACAGCCTAGAATATTTATTCAACAACCGGGACCAAAGGGAATTGGGAGCAAAGGGGGGGAAAGAGCGTGTGGTTATGATACAGTTGTCATGCTATGTTACATCGTATTGTTACAGAACATCTTCCTCGTCACAAACATACAGGTCGTGAGCATGATATGTTGAGAGAACCCCACTGTCAGTTGATACTACAAACGGCTGGCAGCCGAATGTCTGTTTGATTGCGGCGGGATGCGCAAGAACGAATCTTCTGGTTTCAACAAGACACTGCTTGGCCGGTTTTGGAGGTTTCGTATTCTTGCACCGTAGATAAGAGGCAGCGGCTCGGAAATATAGGTGATTCCAGAGATAGTGGAAGGCACTTGAGACGCGACGAATTGGACCGATAAAGGGGCGTTGGATTGCGAGCCGGGATTCGTATTTGATCTGGCGGGAGTATTCGCTCCGAGATTGAAGACAGCAGTGGCAATGACCGGGACATTGCACACAACCAAAGAAACGCTGCTCTATATAAAAAACTCCGTTAGATTTCTTTCACACGATGGCCCAGCGAGCTGAGATACTTACTTCAATTAACGCCACGATCACGATCGACGGTCCATTTAGGGTCAAGATGGATATACCATGTACCAGAGCAACAGCTGTTGCAACCAAGGAGGTCGAGAAAATCGACATCAAGCGCACCCGCAGCCAGCTGTCTTGAAGGACGACAAGGAGCTGAAAGGGAACAGTTACAAGAACGAGATCAGCGAGTATAGTAACTGGAAAACTCTGAATTAGTGTGAAGAAAAAGGTGAGGTGGATTAATACTGACATGTGAGCTGAGTGATACCGACTTGGGGGGTCAAAGTGCATTGAGGTACTTCAAGCGTCTTCCAGTCTTCTTTGGCGTTGCATACCCAGAATAGCTGGGAAACGAAAAACGCGCAAATTAGAACTAGGATTGCTGCAGAACCGAACAGAAGCTTTCGCCGTAGTTGGCTAGGGTCGATTCGGATAATCGAAAATAACATAGAGAGCCTGGAGCACCTGCCATGGGAGACGCGTTTCAGGACTCTTACCGTGATAGAAAACCTATTGAGGATGACACTTACCAGACTACGACATAAAAGGACGTGATCATGAGATAATAACGAATGACTCCAGTTGAAGTAGCTAGGTATCCTCATCAATAGTTGCAGAGGGGTTTATACCAACGCGAACCCGTACTGTTTGGTGTGAATACGGCCACAATTTGTAGAAAAAGCCCAATCAACGAGCAGAGCGCGAAGGCCTGTGCAGAGCTCAGTAACGCGATCCCCTATCTGTACGACCGATGTGCGTACCTCGTCAATCCAAAACTTTGACCGTCTCACAAAGAGGCGATAGCAGGTCGATAGGATTGCGAAAACAGAACATATTGACGACGTAACTGCAGAGAGAAGAATATTAGACGCGCATGGCATCGCAAACAACGACAGAGCTTACGTTGAAAATGAAGGACAGGATCCTCAGAAGGCAACATGGTGCACGTATGAAATGAAAGGGAAAGTGGAAGAGGGGACGACTCGATACCTAGGATACAAGTCACGTACATTGAACATACTCTGCTGATTCCCCTTCGTTGAATGCATCGACGGGGATTATGCAGATTAACAGAACGAAAGGCGAGACTATTTACGAATAGTCGACGTCAATCCGCTTCTGGTGGACCATGGTATGAATGCTGGAATTCAAGATGACACCGATACTTCCTTCGGATATTCAGGTCTTGAAATATGTATACCGGTTGCCATGCACGCATGGAGTCCTCGCTTCTCGTTGCTAGGTCCTGGTGGTGATGGCGATGGCTAGAAGTGGGGCAGTGAATCATAGGATCACAGAAGAAAGAAAGACTCAAGGGATCACGGAGGTGAGTAGGTTGCGGCAAAACAGCACCAGGTAGATTGACTACCTTACTGCAGAACGAGCATATACACATGCACGTCGATCAAGGGCCATGATGGAAGTGCTTGAAGGATTCATACAATCGTTTAGGCAGGAGCGCAGCACACGGAGAGGGTACAGATCTCATGGACGTGACAGACTCTCGCCACAATCTGAGACCTGGGTCGACCATATTGCCTTCAAGAACTGTCAGTCCGAGACTTTGCGCTACCATGCATCCTCTTCTGAAGGCTGTAGCCGGATGACCAGTTTTATGACGGTGGCGCGGGCTTCTCAGAGACATTGTGTCGAGGTGAAATGTGAATACCCCCACCTGGGCGGAGACAGGCAAACGGTGGTGTTTCGAGACCGGTTCCCACCTTCTATGAGCCCGACTCTGCCTTCAGTTGTAGGTGACACCGTCCAAGCAATCTATGAATTACGGTAGCTGATACCTACGTCTGGATCGCCCTCAAACTCTGAGCGGACTCCAGCCGTTGTGGAGAGGAATGAGAGAATATCTTATATTAATGAGCAGCACCCTCCCAGAGTCGGAACACTCGTTAATCTTGGTTTCCGAGGATAGCTCAAGATTGAGTTTCTCTCGATATGAGTGATTACCGGGATGATTAACATGAGAACTTACAGCATTAGCCAAAACATATGGAATGAAACGTTTTGTTGACATTCAACATCACCGCCTCTTATCGCATGGTCAGCACCCCAGTTTATAGAGTAGTCCAGTGGTATTGTCAGGTGTGCCCCATGCAATGACTAGATCAGGAAAGTGCATGATAGATGCAAGAAAAGGCAGTCGGAAATGGATAGCCCGGCTTCGGGCCGAAAGGGGCATGTCCGTTGCTTCGGAATTAGCCCCTGTTCAGAAGCTGTCCTCGTACAGGCGACCGTATATCCCAGCGTCAGCCTGATGAATTCTGGTTTCCCTCTCTCCCATTGTACACATCTGTGTTGGGAAAAAATGTCTTTCCGGGTCTGCGGAATCTCAGGGTCATAAATCTGCTACTACCATCTTGGTCGGGGCCAACCCCATCGATCCATCGATCTTCCAACCTTGCCTCAGACCGCAGATGATTCATTTGACAATAGATAGGCTGTGCCCCCCGAGAATCCATTTAACAAGCTTGGTGGTCGACACCATCTGTGCATTTGTGTTCATATGCTTACGCCTTTGGACCATCACCATCGTCTCTCCTCACGCCACCACAGTCACACCGATGGTTCAGGTGAAGCTCTGGTCTCATTCAAGAGGCACGATCGGAAGGCCGAATCGCCTTGCCTGCCCCTGGAGATCATCTACTTCGTCATTGACTGCTTAGACCCAAGGAAGGATTATTATGGTCTTTGCAGTGCTTCCCTGACCTGCCGTGCATTTGCAGCTTACTGTCGCCCATTAATATTCCAAAACATCACAGCATGCTTCAAGCGTCGAGCGCAGCCACTACGAAACACCCCCGAACGACTTGCGGCCCTCATCCGTCGAAACCCCCAGATCGTCCCCTTCGTGCAGTCACTCTCTGTCACCCTCAAGCCTTGGTGTCTTGGACGAGTGCCTAAATTCCTCAATAGGATTGGCTTATGGCACCACCTTCAATCCCCGAAGTCATGGGGTTACATTTTAAGCCAGCCATATTCGCAGCTGAAAAGGCTCAAGGTCGATGGTAACTGGAGGTACATGACCCCAGGGGTCCGACGTGCCATCTTGGGGTTGCTCCAACTAGAAACGTTGGTGGATGTAAACATCGGAATCATGAATTTTCCACCAACCGCTTTTAAGTACTGCTCACCTAATGTGAAGAACCTATCCTTCGCCTTTTGTCCGAGTTTTGTGCTTTTGCCCGAAGCGGAATTGCTCCCCAATGGGCCCCCTCCAAAACACAGCTCCCCAGCCAACTTAGACTTCCTCACAGTCTTTGGTAGTCTTAACCGGCCCTTCTTCGAGGCCTTGACATCCAAGTCTTCCCCCTTAAACTGCACACAACTGAAGGCCCTTGCCCTAGACAACATGTCTCTTGGCCTAACCCCAACCCATAACCTCTTCTTGAGGACTGCGTCCGCCACCCTGACTTGTATTCATATGGACCTTAAAAACTCGTGGAATTTGCCAGACTATGAGCTGATGGGTGATGGGCTGGACATTGGCAGCCTCCCTGCCCTCAGGCTACTCGAAATAAGAACCGACATTGGGGCAGTGAAACCAGCAATACTCGGATGGATTTCCAATTCAGTTGAAACTGCCCTCGGGCACACCGCAACAGCCGTATCGTCACGCCTGAAGGAATTGAAGATTATGCTTGTTGTATATTCACCACGCTACAACGTACTTCCAGCTGGGACCAGTAGGGTGGATTACTATAAGGTGATGTGGCTCGCTGCGTCGCGGGCTCAGGATGAGTGGCCCAATTTGAAGGCAGTAGATATCCGTGGCTTTGGATATAATAATGGGAACGCAGAACGCAGATTAGTACCGCTCGGATCATACTTTGCTGGCTACGTGGGTCCTCAGGCAGATCACCCTGTTCCAGCTCTACAAAGCGGCGGGTGCGGGTGTTCCCTGGGACATTATCCTCTTTGAACGCGCTGATTTTATAGTTCTACTAAGCTTTTAGATTCTTTGTTCCTTGTCCTTTCTAGCGGAAATACTCCTTTGCAAATTTCTTTTTTATTTCCATGACCCGATCTTCGACTACATTTGATATCTATGAACACTTTGCTATTGTGACTACTTATTGCTGTTCTCGAGCTGTACAATTATATGCATAGTGATCATGACTGAATCCTGGTAACAGTGATTGGGGCTTCCCAGTCACCTTTATAATGACATCTCGTATCGAGTGCGTCCGAGATGTTGTTTCAGAAATAGCCCATTGGTTTGATTCTCCCGGCAATACCGTTGTATTGGCGAGCGTCCCGGGCGCATTTCTCGAATCCACTGGAACTTCCCTGAATCTCAGTTCCTCCCGAATTGCGATTGTACTGGGTAGCGGATCTGAAACTGGTACTTGGAACGGTCTCCATAGTCCGCTGATTCTCCCTTCCTTCAGCCGTATTCCGAGCATCAAGGATGAGCAATACAATGATTTAAACTGACCCAGGTTAACCACCGATTCCTAGTCAAAACGTTCTTTCGCAGATCTATAGTATAGCGCCGTTCATTTGACTATAGGCCCCTTGCGCCACATAGCCCGACGGAGCCTGTGAGTATATAACTAAACTTGAAGATGTCTTCGTTTGCACAAACAACACTGAACCTTCAAAATTCAAATCATAGCCCAACTCCAACAATATGCAGATTGCGAAGACGACGTTACTCATGGTCAGTGTGGTTACAAAGTGCGTGTATCGACAATAAGACGGCTGGCACTCATTAACGACATATGTCTCTCATTTATTAGAACCCTTGCTCTGACAAGTGGCCAGAAATGCAAATGTCAACCGTCCAATGGTATAGGCCCTTCGTGGAACGAAGGTACCGATTTTTGCTGTCAGGGCGCTGGAGCCACGGAGTTCGGAACTACCGCCAATTGCAATGGAATACTGAGGCCCTATTATCCTGGTGTCAATCATCAGGTAATGTCATAGCACTGATTCTGGAACAACATAATGCAAGCTAACACAATATATACTTTTCTTCATCAATGTTCTTCGCGAAATACCAACTGCCTTGACATCACCGCATTTGCCAAGTGCTGTCAGAGCATCGGTGCCCCGAGCGCATACTGCTGGGGCGACATAGCTTGAGGTAACATCAGAAGCTCTATCTTCGGCGAAGAATAGACTTCATGGTCGGCAGAGAAGCTAGTACGTATGCAGTTGAATTGCGATAGTTCAATGAATCCGTTCCAGACCGAGTTAGACATTTATCGATACCTTCCGGTAAATCCACTATTTTCTATATTCTATAGTATGAAGTGCTTCAAACGCGGTTCCGCTGCTGAGCGGGCCCGATGGACAAAAAAATTGAACCGCCCAAGGTTAGATGGGCGCTTAGCGTCGACGACCGGGCCGGATTGACGATCAGTTACCCGGAGGACCCTGCCGGCATGCCGAGGAGCCATACAAGAGCCAATATGACACAACCATCTCTTGTTTCTTGACCTTTACTACGACGCGCCCATTTGTCTTCAATTCTTCTCCCATGTCCGGTATGCACCACAATCTTGGGCGCCTCTCAGAAGGGAGTCTGACCTTGTATTGCAGCCTCAGGTTCTACGGCTGCGTTAATAATTGGAGCTACCGGCCAGGTTGGCCAACAGCTCCTACGAACTATCCTAGCTTCCCCTTATTACTCTAAGGTTGGGGAATTTGGGCGAAGGACTACCTCTGATGACCAGATTGCCACTGGGAAAGATAAACTCACCCAGGGAACCATTGACTTCGAAACTGTCAATACAAACAGCTTTGGAGAGCAGAAGTGGGATGATGTATTCATTACGTGAGTTCAACATTCCACGAGAACTGGGTCTGACTAACCGACGTGTCGTAGACTTGGAACTACGCGTAAGACTGCAGGAAGTGCCGCCAACTTTGAGAAGATTGATAGAGAGTATGTCACTGTCCTTCACGCGCTATCGTCGGCTCTCCATTGATGCTCATCACCTTGTAGATATGTGATTAACGCTGCAAAGGCAGCCAAGAACCCCGACCCAGAAAGCTCACAGAAGCTTCTATACGTTTCTGTAGGTGGTCAGTGCCAGATAAACGTTAACTCAGGCTGATATGGCCCCCGTCGTTGGCATCAACGTTAGTCTACCGGTGCTAACTCATCTTCCCCGTTCTTGTATCCAAGGTAAGTTTGGAATGTCTATGGAAACAATAATGTCACATGACACTGACCGTCCCCTTAGGAGCAAAGGCCTGACAGAAGAAGGTTTAGCGAGACTGGGTTATAGCGACACCATCGTTTTCCGGCCGGCTTTCCTTCAGGGCACATACAGGCCGGAAACGCGAATCGCGGAAAGTTTGTTCGGGTTCGTATCACTCTAAGACTTGATCTCTATTACAGGAACTACACTCAGCTTTTTCGTTTTAAATATTAGTAAATTTACCAAGCTTGCGTCTTATTTCACCGACACCATGGAGATCGAGGTATGCCATGTCACTTTCTAGTACAATGCGTTCGTTGAGTTGACTATGAACTGCCTAGATCTCTACTCTGGCAAAGGCAGTTGCTGTCGCCTCCAAGCTCGGCAGTGAAGGCCTTCCTCCTTCTGCGGGTGCGACTAAAGTGAAATTGGAGGATGGTACATCGTACACTATTATCGGTAACGCCGGAGCCATCGCATTGTCCAAGCTGTGAAGATAGGAATACGGCTGCTCGTGTATATACGATTGCTTTTATTTTGTATCAATCCAATAGGATGTATAATGTTCTTGGCCCTTTGCCTAGGCAAGAAATTGAAAGGATTCCGAGGACAGGTCCATCTTCCTGATGAGACGCTTCAAGCGTCTACCTCAACACCCCCATATGCACCACCTCTCTATGGAACGTCTTGTGAAAGTAATACGTTTAGATTGAAATGCAGTAAACGACGAAAATGCGAATGGTATCAAGGGTATGCATTAGAAAGCGTAAATGATCGGAGCCGAAAACAAAGCATACGAATCTACCTACTTGAGAGTTGAAACAAATGAAAGCTACATATAGCTAGCCCGCGCTTTCGACTTGGAGGCTTCAGCTCTAGCCTCTTCCACTTTAGTTGCCTCTACGAGCTTTTGGTAATCTGCCAGCTGCATGTTTGCGTAAGGGTACCCCGCCGAGTACGGATCTAGCTGAGAATTTGAACTTGTATCTGGTCTGCTTGCGTTAGCCCTCGGTGTCTCTACAATGCTATCGTTATCCCCTGTATTCGTTGTACTCGATGGGGCATGCTGTACGGGCGGAGGATTGAGATTCACAGAGCTGATGGTGGACCGGACTTCGGGGTTAAACCGCCTGACTGCACTTCTACGACGGGCGTGTCCTGCGTAGGGGAAGGATCCTGGCCGACTTCCGGGGATGAATTCATCGCTGAGTCGGGTGTTGACAAGGTCAATGTCAAGAGGAGCCGATACTTCTGGTTTAACAAACCCCGGTAAAGGCTGTATCATCGGTAAATTGCGTTTCTGGATCCAGCGTCTGAGGAGGAATACGAGGAGAGCGATGAGAGCGATGCCACCTAAGCTTCCGATGACTGCGCCAGCTATGACTCCAGCGTTTGGACGGTTGGTTCCCGTTCCATCCACTGGGACTGGGGTACTTTGGTTGAAGTTTGTGGTAGTGGGCGGTGGGAATGCAGAAGATGAAGCAATTCCAAACGTTCGGTTTTCGACGATGAGATAATTGAGCGTTAGCGGAGCACTGGATCGCCTGCCGTGATAGGTGACGGTGATATTGTGCTGACCAAATGCGAGTTGAGGGGTTTTGAAAACTAGTTGGTTATATTGTGTTGTCTCGTCCGGTCCATTTGTGCCTGGTATTCTGAACGAGGTTGACGAGCTTCCATCCAGTGTATAGGATCCCATTGATGTTGATCTTGGGAAGTCGTCTGGCGTGTAACCATACCATTCCAGTGATGAACCTGGGCACATGCCACAAAGTAGGTCAGAATAACATATGAACAAACGGTCAATAAGTCTGTTTACCGACGAAGCTCAATGTCGCAGAGGAGTCGGGAGTACGGGTGAGATGCACGAAATCGGGAACGACAACCCAACGACCTGTGTAGTCGATGGCAGCATCGGTGTCTGGTATTTGAATGAGGTTTCGGATGCTACTGGGCTGGTACTCCGGTGACGGCACAAATCGCAGGTAGTCCAGCAGAAATGAGGCTTGCCTTGACCTCGCCGTTAGAATGAACCTGTGGCGTCCGTAAGTGCTGCTGGTCCACTCGCAGAGCTTGTAATGGTTTCCGTCAGTAGGACGACTTGCAGTGTCTCTGTTCCCCACTATCACATCGTCGACACGACAGTCCCAATCTGCATCGAAGCTCTCTTGCGATGTGACCGTCCCATATGCATCAATACTCGAACCTGTAGGAAAGAGTTGCATGGGCGCTAGAGCATCAAATTAAGTATATTAAGCTCACCTTCGTATTCAAAGACGATACTTCCGTTTGAATTGGGGGACAGCCGGTGTACTGTGCGTTCCAAGGGCGGTCCTCGATCTCCAACCTCATTATTCTCGTCAAAATTTGTGGTCCAGTATCCGATATACTGAATGTTCTCGCTGCTATCATCCACTAAGATGCGCCGCGGGCGCTGTGCTGTTGCGCTATCGTTTTGACTCATCGAAAGTGAATTCTAGCATATGGTGCTTGTTGTTTCTTGAATGTCAGAGGTAGAACCGAGGAGGGGTTCGGAATGGCTACCACTCCCTGGTGATGAGTTTAAGGAACGGCGAGAGGACAGGGTGGAGGCTATAGCTTAATCCTAGAGCGCTTAAGTTAAACGAGAGGATGAATGAGGCTGAGTCATGCAGAAAGGGGAAGACCAGTTTGGAGATGAGGGACAGGACCACAGATTCAAGGATGCCCCGTCAGAGACACATATTCGTGTCGGGGTCTTTAAAAGCTTCATTAGAGAGGAGACAAGTCTGACAATATGACAACATCACCAAGGGCTGTCCAGATGTTGACCTATTGCTACCATCATGAGGACGTGTGTGGGACTTGGGTTTTGATTGGTGACTATACTTAGGATATAGAAAGATACAAAGCTTTCCAGAATCATCCTTGAATGTATAATATGGATGGTAAAAAGCTTGATGAGGTTTCTGGACCTCCAAAGCTGGGAGCCCTTAAGTCTTACCTCCGCTGAAGGAAAACGCCGTCTAAATACGTTCACAATCCCAGAAGCACAGAGAAGCACTCGCCGTTAAAATCAATTATCTTACGTGCGTCGTCAAGGCAGAGCCTTAAACTGATGTTGATCCCATTCTATGTATGGAGGCTTTGTCGGCAAATGAGCGGATGAGACGTGGACGGGGATACCGGCAATGGGCATCAGCGGCGGATCAATGTTTTTTCGGCGCTAAAATGCAGTGACGCACATGCTTCAGGTCCCAAGGGCCCAAGGGATGGAATACACCTTGGTCATCAACGACATTATATAAAGAGCTTAGAGCAGTACTTAGACGCTCGCGACAGAAATAATTAGTGTATGCACATGCGTCTTGCTTCTTTCTGTTGATCTTTGCATGTACCATGAGAAATATTACAGGTTGGGTGGCTTCGGATGCCAATAGTCTGGTTTCAAGAAATAAGTATGCTTGCGAGATAAAACATGACTGTTTGTAGCTATTACATAGAACGTGCAGAAGTCCGGGTATCTCAGATGCAGGGTCTCTTCATCTTCGTTCAGGGCAAATCTATACTAGCAACGGGTTACAGTCAAACTTGTGAAAATG